>VWZZ01003489.1:52199-65457 GCA_013399095.1 Psophia crepitans | reverse complement strand
GCTGTACAATATAAAAATTTGCATTGTAGATGTACTCAGGCTTGGGTATAAATCTAGATATATTAATTAAAAATTCATCTTTAAAAAGATCATTCCATAATCAGCAGCCTTAGAAATATCGAATCTCATCACTACGGCTGCCCTGTCTGACACAGGACCTGGGAAGAAAGGGTGAGTGGAGGGAGAAAGAATGGGGGAGGAAAGAGACAGAGTGTTGAAACAAGAGTGAGTGTAACAGAGGCAAAGAGAGGGGAGTGAACCACACAGGGAAAAGAAAACAGAGGGCAAAGGGATGAAGAGGAGGTGTAAAAGAAAAAATCTAGATGGAGAGCAAATGGTGTGGAGACTGAAAGACAAAAGGTGTGGGGGAGGGTGAAGGGAGGGAAGGAACTAGAGGAACCTGTTTCATTAATAATTGTCATTATTAATGGAAACGTTTTTAAAAACTCAGTGGATGCAGGGTCGTCTCCATGTACCATGTGAATGTAGGGCATTTCTTTACATGCAGGCCTATGAAATCCAAATTGTCCTCTGATCAGTGAAGAGAACTGTCAGTGTAAATGATGTTTAACGGCTGGCTTGAGGCTGGAAAGGATTTCCCACACACTTGATTTATAGTCCCAAGAAGACAGTCTATGAAAGAATTTTATACACTGAAATTCCAGTTTAATGGACACTGCACCGATATTCAATAGAGGAATTTCGCGTTCTTCAGAGATTCTTTTTTTAATGGTTTTCATCTCATCTCAGAACAATAAAAATATTAGGATATGTTCCTACTAATTATTAACATTTGAATTAAACAAAAATTGATCTTATTGATTAGCTGATCTATAGAGCCTAAATCTGCCACTACCTGGAGATTTCATCGAAAGCACTCGCTTTCTTTTGTACATCTTCAGATCACTTTTGTAGCAGGGAAAGGAAAAGCTCAGATTGATAAATTTTTCATGAAATAAAAAGATTAAAGGATACGACTATGCATTGGAATGCTTTCAACTAGACATAATACACATACTGCTACAGGTTTTAGCTATTTTCCTGACATTTATGCATTTCATCCCTTTCTCATATCTGTAATCTGTTTTATTTTAATAGAACTATTTGCGTGAGAAGAAGCTATCTAAGTAAATGTTTCCAGTATTGGCCCCTAACTGCTTTTAGTATGGTTATCAACACTGGCCATCTGTGTTTTTTCATTTTAATTCCATAAATGAATGCTTTGCCCTTTGAGAAATTCAAGGACCAGGAAATAGCAATAAACCTCTTCTGCAGCTCCAGACTGAATACTCCAACAATTATTAGTTGATGGGATATGCAGTAAAAAGAATTCTTTATGACAGTACAATTTATAACCATAATTTCCTTTTGCTAACAAGTATTATAACATTTCTGTGCAAAGATGTGGCTGGCTTAGCTGCGTGCTTAACTGGCTTTGAGCTGGTCTTTGTGGTGCAATCTACCCAAAGAGCAAGTACATAACCAGATAAGTAGCTCTGTGTTAATGGTACATCCTGATTTCAGATTAATAGGGCTCCCATTTAATTTTACTTTGGTTTAGAGACTCTAAATTCCAAGCCTGTATTTTGTTGTTGGTAAGTAAGGAGAATTAAAAACCCACAACCAATGAAAAGAAGCAGTCCAATCTGCCATCTATACTGGTATGGCTGGAATGCTGGTAAAGGATACAGTCATGATCTTATGATTCAGAGCTTACCCAGCTTTTGTTAACTCTCACATGATCAGTTTTAATAATGAGATAATACCTAAGGATCCAATCTCTATACTGGTTTAATGTTACTGGAAGCTGTAACCATGTAAATGGAAGCAGATCTGGCTCCAGGACCAGACATCTACTCAGTGCTAGCTGAAAGAAACAACAAAGCATATGGATAGGTTCATATTTACACTAAGGCAAGTAAAACAGTGAAGATGTAATTGTATCTGTTTTAAAGTAATGTTATATGTAATAAACAACATAAATCATCCTTACAAATGTAAATGAGAAGAAAATTTATTAGATTAAATTAGCACAAAATTAAGATTTGTAATTTTTCATGAAGTTCTTGACTAATAAACATCCTCATGAAATAAAAAAGTTGATGTTAATAAATGCAATTCCCACGTACAGCATGAATCCCGCAAGGCAGAGCTCTGTGCTAATGTTCTTACCCTGAGAATGAGCACAAACTGGCAATTAGGTGAAGGGAAGAGACAGTTCTCTAACCATCCAGGAAAGAAAAAAAGGTGAACCCCCCTCCCCCAAAAAAATAAATCCAAAAGCATAAAGAGATATAAGTTGTATCACTCTTCTTACTGACTTGAGGTATTAATTGCATAGTTAAGGATTTTTTTAAACAAATGGTCCTATTCACTCAATTACACCTTTAATGACGAACATCACTTTCTTTGCTGACCTTCTGTACTAGTGAAGCATGCAGCCATCCCTAATGGACTCGTGCTTCTTTGGGCACCAGTTGTGTAAGGCAATACACCCCACTTTGTAGGTTAAATTCTGCTAAATACCGATGGCAATCTCACTCCATTGTGAATTGAACTGAGATTTAAGGGCCTGCTGGCATGGCATGGATTCCATTTAATTTGCTACAGCTTTCACACACGGATACGTGTTATGCAATCCTACCTCCTCACTGGCCCAGAGGGGATGTGGGCAGGCGGTTGCTATTGCGTAGCAAGCGAAGGGACTGGCCTGGTTCTGGTTCCTAAATCGAGTTAAAGAATAAGTCGGGAAACTTTGACTGTGTCTACACTAACATTTTGGTTTGGTGTGGCTTGAGAGTGAATCTCCATCATCTTGGTTTGATTTGCAGAGCAACTTTAGTGCTGTGCTGGCTGACCCTGGCTGGAGGCCAGGTGCCCACCAAAGCAGCTCTATCACTGTCCTCAGCTGGGCAGGGGGGAGAAAATATGACAGAAGGCTCCTGGGTCCAGATAAGGTCAGGGAGAGATCACTCATCAGTTACCATCATGGGCAAAACAGACCCAGCTTAGGGAAATTAATCTAATTTATTACCAAGCAAAACAGTAGAGTTATGAGAAATAAAACTAAATCTTAAAACAACTCCCCCCACCCCTCCCTTCTTCCCAGGCTTAGTCTCACTCCCGATTTCTCTATGTCCTCCCCCGCAGCAGCACAGGAGGACGACGAACGGGGGTTGTGCTCAGTTCATCACACATTGTCTCTGCCGCTCCTTCCTCTGCCAGGCGAGGACTTCTCACACTCTGCCCCTGCTCCAGCCCGGGGTCCCTCCAACGGGGTACAGACCTTCAGGAGCAGACTGCTCCAGCGTGTGTTCCCTATGGGGTCACAACTCCTGCCAGCAAACCTGCTCTGGCGTGGGGTCCTCCATGGGCTGCACGTGGATACCCACTCTACCATCAACCTCCATGGGCTGCAGGGGTCAACCTACCTCACCATGGTCTTCTCCAATGGCTGCAGGCGAATCTCTGCTCTGGGGTCTGGAGCACCTCCTCCCCCTCCTTCTTCACTGAACTGGGGGTCCACAGAGCTGTTCCTCTCACATCTTCTCACTCCTCTCACTGGCTGAAAAATCTGCTGCTCTTTTTTTTTTTTTAACTTCCTAACTCTGTTATCCCAGAGGTGCTACCACCACTGCTGCTGGGCTCAGCCTTGGCCACAGCAGGGCCGTCTTTGAGCTGGCTGGTATTGGCTCTGTTGGACATAGGGAAAGCTTCTAGCAGCTTCTCACAGAAGCCACCCCTGTACACCCCTGCTACCAAAACCTTGCCATGTAAAACCAATACAGGTGCATATGAGTTAGGTCAGAAGAAGCTCCATCCCTGACACCCTTTGAACATGCTCCAACTCCCTGGGAGCCACGGAGATTGGGAGGGTATATGGATCTAAATCAACAGTTTGCATTTTGGATGTCTTTGTAGAACCTGTGTTGGGGAGATTTTGCTTAGGGGACCAGGGTGAACATTGTTTGAAGGAAAAAATCCCAGCTGCGTGTAGTGTAAATATGGGGGCCTAAGCTCCAGATGCCTTAAAGCAGGCATCCTGGCTTGGGAGATGTCTCTCACTGAGCCCTTCTATTCACTCATATAATATTCATTCCTCACTGAGAAAAAAAGGCCTGATTTGATATATTCTGAAGGACAGCAGGTAGGATGTTCAGGTTCCTGAATCGACAGCAGAGTCTTGGGAAGGAATGATGCTGAGAAAGAGAGGTGAAGGGAAATTCAAAAGCTGCATATTACTCTGCCAGAAATAAAAATGAAAATTAAATTCAAAAGCAAGACTGCCATTCCTAAGGGAATTTCTCATTCGATGAATGACATTAATAAAGACTTTCAAAGCAAATGGGCCTATTTACTTTCTTCAGAAAATGCAGTGCTGCAAACAAATCTCTCAAAGGACGGAACATGTTGAAGGATGAAGTCAGAACCAGACTTCTTCTTCACAGTCAGCATCTCATTGAAACCAGCTACCACCTCATTGCAACCTTTGAAGAATACGTTTTCGAGATTTAATCTTTGTGAATGCGATTGCGATTTCATTCTGCATACTACTTCATATACAGATTGAACTTACAACATCCAGAGGAGCAGAGCAAGACATATGCAGGATTCTGGAATAAATACCAAGGTTGAGTTCAAGAGTGATTCAATGAAATTGTAAGTGCTGTGTTTTGAGCTGAATTGAAACCTGTTGGAGATTTAATGAGATGAAAAGAGGTATATGAAACTGTTCCAAAAGTCAGAATAGCAGAGACTAAGACTTTTGTCAAGCAGGAATTCAGTTCAGGGTAGACAACAGGTATGGGCCCAACTAATGACAAAAAAGTACAAATATATCCATATGCAAATGTTTTAGCATCTTCATTTAAAATATTTACAATGAATAACTTTTAATTGCCATTTAGCAACCTAGTTCAATTATGAGGCTATCCTCAGGGATAGCTCCATAGAGAAAATTATGCTGTTGTAGAGTTTGGAAGACAAAATTTGGCTCATTTGGTAAAGGGGGGAAGGTGACCTAGCCCTTTTTGATGAAATGACAGAAAATTATGGTGTACAAGCCATTCTACTAGCCTTCATATGCACAACTGTCCTCAAGACTCTTGCTTTCTTTGAATTTTCTAAATAAAAACCTCTTGGTTTCATAAAAGGTTGCAGAAACAAAAGCTGGGAAAAGGCAATAAAAATTATTTTAAGGTATTTGGTACTTATTTAGTTTCAACAAGCACCAACTATCTAATGCCCATAGAAAAAATGTTAGCTATATCCATCTGTCTCCACTCTTCGCTATGCAATTGCAACTATACTTTTGCTACTCAACTACTAAAAATGGAATCGAGAACATCTTTACTGCTGATATGTATGCACTGTTTATTTACAAAACAGATTTGTGTTTTAAAATTCCGAAGTAAAATAACATGGCAAGCAAGTATCCAAGTAAACAATTATATCTTAATTACTTTCTGTCTTCTATTATTCTATTTTATTGTAAATAGTTCCATTCCTTCCAATAATACTTTCAACCTGAGGCTACAGTTTCTTGGCTTTTATTTTTAAATGCATGTACAAGTTGATTAATAAAGAGTATCCTTATCACTCAGCAGTTGTACTCTTCCTTCCAAGGCAACAGAAGGAAATAACTAGCAACTGACTAGAAACAAATGTTCATTTTTTTATATTTAATGATGTTTATTCAACCTGAAAGCTAAAGGAAATGGAAGCAACACCAGACCGTCAAACAGGCTCTTGCTGTGACAGCCTGCAATGACAGACTCCAGTGCCCAGGGCAAAAGCTTTCAGCTCCAGAGTCAGGCTCCGTATTTCCTTAGAGGTTGGTACCACCAGACCCCTTTGTAAGATCAGACCTTTCTACATAAGCTGGCACTCTTGCAAAAAAATTGCTCTATTCTTATTTCTTGGACAGCAGTTCAAACTCAGGAAAAGTTTGAAACTGAAAGAACTGGTATGAACAAATTGAAATCTGTACTTCTGTTTATTGAAAGACAACAGTAAGATGCTCCAAGAGTTGCTGATCCCAAATAGAAGTTGGAGATAAGAGTCTTAACCTCTAGGAACTCTGCATACCATCAGTTATAAGCAGCCCATGGTTTCAAGGTAATTACTAGCAGATTTGTGCATGGCAAGGCACCTCCGTACAAATGTGATCTGCCTTAAACCTGAGCACATCTAACCTGGCATAAGATCAGCACAGCCACCACGTGGTGTGTACACTGATGTGCACATGGAGTGCATTGCTGGGTATCCTTTGTGTTCCTCTGTCTACTTGGCTGGCTAATGCACTCTGGAAAGGCTCCAAGTTTGTAGATGGTTGCTGGCCCCCTCCTGCAGCCAGGACCATTCATTTTGTCCAGTCCTTTCACATTCTTTCAGCTCCCAGATCCTCACCTACTGTGAAGAAAGTGATTACTGCTTGAGTGTCTTCACTCCCAGGTGCCAGCTCTCTAAGCAAGAGAATAAAAGACATACCAAGTTCTGGGAAACAAAATCCTCCTCTCCTCCTTACCAGACAGAGTCTATTTGGTGGGACAGTGTTGCTGATAGCTAGACCTATCTCTCTGTCCCAGATCTTCATCTGGAATGGGGGGAGAGGCAGAAGAGCAAGTGCTAATGGTTCCTAGAAAACAAAAACTCGTGGTATGGTTGGTGTAATTGGAAAGTAGCAGACGAGTTTGTAGTGGGTTTGTAGTGAGAGCATATTGGGACTTCTCTTGCATGTGTTTCTCTGACTGGGCAAAGTTAGAATTGGCCTAGACTTGGTCATGGATACACGAATCCCCAGCTGGTCATGAAGGGTGGATGAGTGTGTGGAAAGGAGAAGAGGGACCACCCAGCTGGTGACCACTGGCCTTCTGACACAACCCCCACATAGGATGTTGTGATCCTGTGAGCCATTCCAGAGAAGCAAAACTATTTATTTCCTCAAGGCCAGAGGAACCTGCTAAACAGATGGATTGAGGCTACTTTGACAGTAGGCAACTAAACATCTGAGACTGAATATTCAAACAAAAGAGCAAGTGCACAGTGTAAAACTGTGAGAATGGAGGACATTTCAGTCATGGTATTGTACAGATACATGGTATTCCAGGTAGGAAAAATTCTGCTACACAGAAGAAATAATTTTAAAGAAATCACTTCAAAAAGGTATGAATTATTTCTGTTGAGTGGAGTGAACTCATACTGGTTCACCCCTCTGGAGAATGTGGCTTTGGCTTTTTTAATCTTGATAATGCCAAACCCAGATCTCATCACTTCATGAAACGCTGCCCTTGGGTCCATATTTATAATCTTCTAAGTACAACTGCATTCCTCTGTGATGTTTTGGTTTGTCACAATCTCCAAGAACTGGTACAGCATATCAAAGATTTACTCTCACTCCTTTGTTTGCTACATATTTGGCGGTAATTAGGTGCTTCATTTGTAGAAGTCCTTATGCAAAGCCTCTCTGCTGGAGTAGGATTACATAAGATTTATATCTGTCCTTATGCAAAGTGCAGAAATCTCCAGGGTCTCCACATTAAATCGCAGAGTCTTAACCTTGGATCGCATCCCACTTTCCAACCCTTTGATATTTTTTTTCTTGTGATCCAGGATAAACGCTGTAGCCATCTCTGAGAAGTAAAAAGGAAGGTCTGATGCTCCCTTATACCAACTCCAGCAGAGGCAGGAGGCTTTGCATGCAAACATGAATCAGACCCGAATGAATTGTTAGTTTGATTATATTGATGGATGGGAAAGAAATCTTGGATTTCCCTTGCTTTATTAACAAGTTTTGCTTTATACATACAAAAGAAAGATCCTAAAGCTTCAAAATAAATTCAGACTCTTAGAAGAAGAAATATGATCTGAAAGTCTCTGAATCAGAGGAAGCACTTTAAAAAACAAAACAGATGACTGACATAGTGACATTTGATTCTTCTAGAGATGTAAGGAAACTTCTTTTTCAAAAGCTGGAAGAGAGACAACAAAGATAGAACGCATACAGGATTTTGCACCTCCACAACAAAATCAACAGCAGAAATTGTGTCATGGGAATACAGCAGGGAACAGAACAGAAATTTCAGCTTGTGGATGCCAAATACATTAAGAAATCTTACAAGGAGCAAAGACACACAAAAAAAAGCAGTTTGAAATGCCATTTGCAAGGTGCTTGGTTTCTCTGTAATGCAAATAGTCATATAAAATATGCAGGAATGTGTATTTCTTTGGTTTGAATAGGAAGAGGAAATTGATTTACAAATTCTGAATGGAATAGAAACCTTAGAGCATGAGTAGAGACAAAGCACATCCCTGCATGGTGTGGAGTCAATACAGCATATAACTACTTCTTCCTGTGGGAACTGCTTTGACTTTTGTGATGTTACAACATAATCAACGTCCTCTCTGGTGTAATTGAATATGAGGGATTTTACTTTTTAGTGATCCTCAGATTAGTATAATCTTCTTGATTGTTCTTGGGCAACTGGCCTTTCAGGACTTTCAGTGGTGTGACTTCAAAGAGCCCTTTATATTGCTGAGGGGTGGAAGCCAGCTCTCCACAAGGTGTGCTCTGCCTGGCCACTGGATGTCTCATGGCTTCACACAGATGTTCCCATCAGGCTTTAGAGAAGTCTCAACCCTTAATCTTGCAGGGAAGCCTCTAGGTTGTGCAGGGGCTGAGGAGCAAAGGATTTTCTCATGAGTGATCAAAGCCTGCAGTTGTGTCTCTGGGACCAAGCAGAAAGAAAATCTTCCTCTTGCTTGCAGAAAAAATGGGATAGGTTGAGCAAGCTGAAACATACAGAATTCCCACGGCCCCGTGCAGGGACAGCTGTGCAGGTGAGAATGAGGTACTCTGTTAGAAAAAACAAAGCAGAGGATGGTACACAACACCAGTTAATTCATGGTATAGAGACCTGAAATACAGCCTGTTGATTCTGGGATGGGTTTTAACAAAGCTTTGCTCTTTACCTCCAAAGGCCTTGTTGCCTGTTTGGACAGTTGCCTTTCTACTTGTTGGGCTTTTCTACAGGAAGAAAGGAAGCACTTTTTCCTTTTTAAATGATTCACATAGATGTACCGCCACTTCAGGCACAATCTGTTTGTGTAAGGAGTGTGTAACCCTACTTTGTTGTTTCCACAGATTTGTACTTTTAAACATGTATGGAACAATTCTCAGGATGAAGCTCTGTGGGAAAGCTGTATTTGATCAAGCCCACTGTCTTGCAGCTCAGAGCTGTGGTCCCCACAGGGAAGAAGTACAAGACAAAATTATTTTACACTGGATGTTAGTGAAAAGGCCGAGAAATTATTGTTCTCCTAGTTAAACCTACAGAAAGCACATTCATGTCAGACATTAACATGCAAGCACAGATTTCCATAATAATGTGAGAAAGTGAAAGGAAAAAAGGAACAGAAACTTTACTCTTTGTAGTTAAGAAGGATTGTATTAATTCCTTTTGTATATCCCAGTGGCTACAAACTAAAATGAAAAAATATATCCAGAGGTAGATAATGTTGCAGGGAGAGAAGAATAAGCTACATTTCTGGAGGATTGTTCTCTCTCCTAAGTGGAACTGATCCGTTTAGGTAAGGCTGCTGCTTAAGGTAGGCTTCCCAAGGTCCAGCTGATCTCTGCTATGAAACCCCTGAAGGATTTAGCAACAGTGATGCAGGCAGCTTGGCCTCCTCCTTCTGCTCCTGATTTCTGCTCCTATGGCAGAGGAGGAATATTCAGGTTTACGGGGCCCAGTGGAGGGCAGCCCAGCCTCGCGGTGCCTGCTGTGGCCACAGCCACAGGGCCCTGCAGCACAGGAATAATCTTAAGGGCAAAACAACTGAATTTCTCTGGAGCTTTCCTAGAAATGTCACCTGGGACACAGAAGAGGTCAAACAAATCATGGACGGGGACTCCATGCAGAAAGGTGCAAAGAGGAGAGTATAGGTGTAAAAGTGATGAGAAAGAAGAGTTGGGGTGGAGGCAGAGGAATCCATCCAGCAAGTGTGAGTTTAAACATTCTAGATAATGCCCTGCAACCGTTCTTGGACTTTTTCTTCAGCCTTTGAAAGATCACTTCAAATTAAAAGAAGTTCCCAGGTAGACTTTCTTCTCAAAGATTTTGTCTCAGTTAAGAGCTCTGTCTGAGCAGCTCCAGACTGTGACTTTCCTCAGCTTTTACTATTTCCCTGTGCTGACCCTGTCAGGCCCATGGCTGGTGCATTCAAACAGCAGAGAAACAGTCAACAAGATAAACTGCCAAACAAGTTTTCTGAAACATACCATATTGTGAAGAGGCATGAAGTACCTCCTTTCTATGATAACAAGTTATTAAATAAAAAAAGCACTCTGGTAGGAGCAGATATAAATGACACTTTTTGAATCTCTCACTTGTTACCACAGAGATTCCTGCATTTATGGGGGACATCTGTCACAGAGAGTGAAAAAAATACTTTACTGTAAGCAAAGAACAGCCCAGGTACAAAATCATGTCTTAAAATCTAAACCCAAACTTTCTTTAAATCTTCCTTCAGCAAAAAATAACAGCCAGGATTAGCAAATCAAAATATATTCAAATTGGAAAAAATCAGATCAGAACAAGTCCAACGAGGGAAGAGAACATGTGGCACTTACAGCTCACAGAACAGGTTTAAGCTGCTTGAAGGATAGCAGAGAAGTGATCAAACATCCCAGGAGTGTGATTTCCTTTCCAAATAATTTTTATGTGGAGATGTGACCAGCGCTTTGTGTTCTGCAGAAGGCAGTAGCCAGAAGCAGCAAAAAAATAATAAAATAAAACTAAAAAAAATATTAACAACTAGCCAGCAGCAGCAGAAAAAAACTCAGCAATGCCAAGTAAGCTAATTAGCAGATGCTATCAAGACAGTGCAACAGAGTGATAAGGTGTGATTAACGACATCTTTAAGCCACTTCCAGGCCTCTCCCTTCTGGAGAAGTAGCTAGGAACGCATGGGTGTTTTCATCACACGGGCAGCCACTTCAAGTCAAAACTGGCTGCAGCCCCCTGAGCTTTTCCAGGAGACCAAGCAGAAGAAGTTGTTCTCTTCCTCTCTCATCCTTGCCTTATGGAAGTTGTATGAGGGAATGGAGGGGCGTAAGACGGGTGGCACACTGCTGGCATGCTAATACTTAGATTTTGAGAGAAGCTGCTTGTGTAGGATGTACCCTGCCTTTTGCCTCTTGCAGATTAGATTCTCACTGTCTTACTAACAACTTCTGGTAGCTCATGCTGATCATTTAATAGAGGTCTCAAAGAGTTGTTCTCACCCTGTCAAGAGACAGAAGCACAGGTGGAAAAACATGGCTATCACAGAGTCCTACAATACACTGAGGGCAAAATTAGGAACAGAGGTGAGATATCCTGACTCCCAATCTTGTGCTCTGCCCACAGAGGCTTCAGCCACGAAATTACACCGGGGTATTTTGAACAAGAGGCAATGCCCTGCACTTGGAGAGGGATGCAGAAGGGGGGATCAGAAGAGATGCAAACACAGTCTCCCACGCAAGGAGACTAACCTAGAGGGCAGTCAGGTTTTGTCAGACAGATCCCTCGGGTTTAATGCTTGTAAGCTAGCTGCCACTACAAAGCCAAAAGCCATTATCCTGCGCCGCAGCTTACGCGATGATGAATACTCCTCTGGGAACTAGCAAATACTGTATTTCCCGGTTCTGAGGAACAGAGTACTCTGTAATACCACAGCCAAAATGTACTATTTGTTATTCATGTGTCATTATATGTGACCATCTCATACAAACATAGCCAAACCCCAACTTTACGATATGGTGGTATTGAAAGTGGAAATAAAAATTCAACATGGTTGAACTATTCAAAATGTAAGAGATTGTACTCACGTATTAAATAGTTTTCACGTTAGTCATCCATGTTTACATGGAATTTTGCTGGTGTTAGAAGAAGCAGGCAGGAGACTTTCTAACCATATTGTACACATGCACTCGGCTTTTAAAAATAACTGGAATTAAAAATAATTGCATAATAATTGCAACATGTTTTGTAGCTGCTGAGCTAGTACTGCCAAGGAAGTTTAATTTTCCTATTTTTATTGGTTTTGTGCAAATTAGATTTTCAGCATTAGCTATATTAGATTAACATTGGGGTGTGTTTTTTATAAGGAAAAAAAGAAAAGAGGAAACAGTGCTAGCACGATTGTGGCTGTTCTCAAAGGTAAAACACATGCAAAACAAACTGGTCAAGGTAAGGACTGCAGATTAGCAGAGGAAGGTATGCTTCTGGTGATAATCAAGTGTATTTGTTTAGTAACAATGCTTGCCACTATTACAATAGTGACCTAAATTTTTGAAGTGCTCATTTCCTCCATGTACTGTTTGCCACTTCAGAAGGTGTGGATATGATTGAGAACAGAGAAGATAAGAGGGATCACAGAGGTTAAAGGAGACCTTTCCAGGCGAGGAACACGGCGCTGGTGAGTGGGACCAGTAGATGAGCACGATATGATGGGAAGATGATGCAACTGGTGGGACTGTTGTGGTGAGACAGTAGGCAGATGCTCACCAACTCACTTCACAGGACAATTTGTAGACAAAGTGTCCCACAGGTGAGAGCAGCTGCGACCTTTTGGTGACATAGCGAGGTGGTTTGCCATCGGCTTGCCAGAAGACTTGAGAAAGGGCGCTCTGGAGGTTCGACTTTGAGAAGAGGGGTTTTGCCTGCTCAGAAAAGAGACTTCTGGAGCACGGCCAGTGTAGCGGTACCTTGGCACAGCTATACAGCCCACTTGTGATTTTCTAACCTCTAAATGCCTGCGTAACTGAACACTACACCAGTCATTAATTTGAATATTAAACTAGAAGTGCCCCACTTCTCTCTTCTGTGGCCGTCCTTCCTGCCCAGGGGTCCACGGAAGGGAAATCTGACACACGGGGAAGCTCTGGAGGGAACGGAAGCGCAGGACTTCTCTCCTGTGCTGAAGCACTTACGCTCCTTGAGGAACCTGATGTACTTTTTGCCCCCCTCGGCTTTCTCCAGAGGCGGTCAGACGGCACCCACGGGTAGGAGGGACTTCACACTCCTCCCACACGCCCTTCCCACTCTTTTCTGAGGAGGAGGAGGGCTCCTTGAGGCGTCCCCCACCAACATCCCCCAGTGACACCACCCCGCTGACAAGCCCCGGTGCCCACCCTACCTCAGCAACCCGCTCCCCAGGGCGGGAACCCCGCGCAACCGCCGCGTGACACCCCCCACCCCACCGCCCTCCGCGAGCG
>VWZZ01003489.1:0-51638 GCA_013399095.1 Psophia crepitans | reverse complement strand
CGCCGGTTCAGCCCCCCCGCCCCCCTGCCCGCCCGGCCGGGGGGAGGTGTGTCTCCGCGGGTCCCTCAGTCCCCAGCGGAGCTGCGGGGGCCGCCCTCGCCGCCTCGGGGAAGGGGTCGCCCCGCTGATCCCGGGGGCAGCGGTGCCGCCCCCTCACCCCCTCTCCCGGAGGGGGCTGACAGGAGGTAAGCCGCCCCCGGGGGGAAGGGGACCGTCGGATTGCCCCTCTCCGGTTAAAAAGGTGGCTCCGGGGACGGCGTTGTCTCGGTGCTCGTGTGGGTTTTGGTGGGAGCTCGGGGAAAGGAGGTCTGGCTGCCGGGCTCCCCGGGGGACGGCGGTCGTGCCGGGCTCGGGCGGGTGCCCCCGCACCGCGGCCAGCGGCACGTCCTGCCCCCCGGGAACGCGTGGGGGTACGCCTTGCTCTGGCAGCGGGGGCTTGAAACATCGAGGTTTTCCGTAGCTGGTAAAAAGAAGGAGGGGAAAAAAGAAAAGGCAGCTATAGGAATCACATCGTGCTTAACGAGGAACCTGCGCTTCTAACTTCCCGCAGAGCACGGGGAGGAATTGCTCTCGCTTGCGCAGCGTTTGGTCGTACGGTCTGCCGTTGCCACTTGTGACATGCTTAAGTTTCTCCCTGTGAAAATACTAGTTAAATTCTGCTTTGTCAGCGTTGGAGGATCTTAACAAATTCTCGCATTTGTTCCTGTACTGAGTGTGAGCATGCTTGTCACGGAACTGGTATAGAAAGCTTGCAGGCTGATGGAGTGAGTGTTACTTTGGTAGAAGCTGTAGTATCTACCTTTTTTTTTTTTTTTAAATTATCCCAGCGGATTGCAAATTAGTGTATGTTATTAAAAAAAAAATAAAATCAAATGCCAAAAAACTGCGCATACATCATTTTAAAAAGGCCTTCTGGTGTCCTAGACTAAGTAGGAGTAAATGAATTTAGTCATCTGTCAGTGACCTGCTTGGCTCTTGTTTTGGGATGCTCGTGGAAAGCTGTCAATGAGATTTTATTTACTAATAGAGGAGTTGTGTAACAGCCATATGAACCAGAGTGAAAGAGCATTTGAGTAGAACAAGGCTTAATATGAGCTCAATGTTCTCTTGAGTCGAAGCCAAGCTCAGTGCCAATAAGTCACTATGCAGTAGCAGATGTCCGTCCTTCCAATCTCTAAAAATATTGGCCCTGTGCTATTCTCTTCCCTTTTCCAAGAGTGCATCTGCTAGCAAAGCAATAAAATGCTGTCTCCTCCCTTCTCCTTCTCTGATCCAAGAGATGGATAACTTAAAGTGGAGGAGACTAGGTGGGAGGCTGCTGGTCTCATGAAGCGGTGTAAGCATTTCACAAGAGGATTCACTCATCTCTTCAGTCTTTTTTTCTTTTTGTAAGTTCCCCACTATGTTGCTTGTCTTTTCCTGCTTCTGGGGTAAGGAGTTTGTGCCTCTTTTGAGGGAGAAACAGTGCCTGGAGAAACATGAAAGCTAAGTTCTTGTGTGAGATGTTGGCAATTTGTAAATCCTACTGCAACAATACCCTAATCACATTCCTTTTAAGAGCTGGTTGTGGCCTAGTTCTTTTTGCATAGAGATAATGCTTGAAATAACTACAGAGAAAAAACAAGCAAAACTACAACAAATCACTTTAAAGCTTTAGTGCCTTGCTTAGTGGCAGAGATAGTAGACTACTGAAAATCCCAAGGTGGGAGCATAGCAATCCATAGCATCTTTCAGGGTTACAGATTCGAGTAACTGGCTCGCTCTCTCTCCCGTTTGCCTGGGAAGTGTTAGATCTTGACTCAAGTCCTTCCTCTGCAGGCATGTCTTGCATTTTAGATGAAGGCTGTGATAGCTTGTACATAGATTTTCTAAAGCTGCCATGGTCTCCTTTTGGTTTTGTGCCTGGAAGCCATTGCTGGTATTCAAAATACTGTAAAACAGGATGCACATTTTGTTTCACCTGAATCTATAGAAAGGATGGGTAAAGCAGAAACCCAAGTTTGTTCAGGCATTACGACAGAAAAAGAGTTTGTACACTGGTCCATCTATGACACTCTGACTTTAGTAAATGAGGATGTTCCACTTCTTTTCTCGTAACTGCTGAGAGTCGGGGAGCTACTGTTGGTTATTCCAGGTGTCTGAATTCCCAAAGGCACTGGGACACCCTGAAATGTCTCTGGGGACTTTGATGCTTGAATGCTTTCTGAGGACCTTGTTTACAAGGACTTGCCTGAGACACCATCATGATAACTCTTAAGGGAGATCTAAAGATTCATAGGTCTCTGAGGGCTGAGAGAATTATCTTAAAGACTAGATTTTCTTCTCCAGTATTTGTATGGCACCTAGTGCTGCTGTGGTTGAATATAAGTTTCAACAAGCTGAATGAAACCAGATAAAAACCACTTGATTATCACTAAGATGTAGGTGTTGATCTTGGTGATGTTCTGCTCTTTAATAGAATTTATAGTCTTTCTGGACAGAAAATATCTGATTTGCTAGTATTACTGTATTTTTTTTTCTGAGGGGTAGAAACACACCAAACTCTCTCTCCTTTTTTGGGTAATGTTTAAAAAGGTATTGCATTTCCATCAGCTATTTTCCCTACCCAAGAACCTGAAAGCTAAGGAGGGGAGTTGTGCTATCAGCACAGTCTATGAAGGTATTTCTGGACTACAGGAGTTTTCAGTAGCATACCTTTCCAAGACTTTCAGAAGTATAAGGGCAGGGTTTATGGGAGTAGGGCTAAATTGATGTTCCTGTCATACTAACTTCTAGGAAGTCAGGTATCCATTCTGCCTTAGGCTATTTCAGAATATTCATCCATAACATCATAGATACATCTCTTCATAGATTTAATGTTGCATCTGCACAGATTGTCATGTTTGCCCATTCTGAAGAGAGTCTAGTTGAACAGTTGATGCAAAATATTAGGGAGGGACTAAGTATAAACAAGTAATGAGCTGTAGTTATCCATGTGGGTTTCTCATTTAAGTACTGACATTTCAGAAGTAGGAGACTGTCATTTTTCTCTATTTCTACTTGTAGTTGGACACTTCAATTTCAGTCTAGCCCCATTGGACGAAGCATTGAACATGCAAAAGTCTTCAGGACTGCAACGTATCTTATTTATGATCAAACCAGAGAATATGGCCTCAAAATTGAGGGGCACGCAAGGGAGGGTCTTTTTGTTTCAGAGACAGGGAAATTGAAAGCAGAGAAAGACAGTAGTGTGTCCTGGTTGATGCAGCAAGTCTTGTCTCTTTTACTGTGCTCTTCAGTGAGCTGAATGTTTGTTGACAGACATTTCCAGACAAAAGAACTGGAGCAAGAACAGAGAAAAGTTGTATGTAATGAGTGAATGACAAATTTGCCTGGACTTAGCTTGAGCTAGGATTTTTTCTGGAGTGCTGCTTAATATGCCAAGGAAACAAATGAGGGCAATGTCACATTTTGACTTTGTTCTAATCTTCTCCTGTAATTCACTGCGTCTAAGGTCGTCTTGATGCAAGCTTTCTCCTAGATCTCTAGAACCGATTTCGAAAACAGTTCAACAGACTGTGCACACCCTCTCCTTTGACCGTCTTGCCTGGGTTTGTATTGGTTGTATAACATCCACAGAACCTGGTACCACTTCCATTAAAAATGAAGTTTAACATGTGCAAATGCTGAACACCAAAAGGAAGTGTAAGTACAGAGTTGATGCAAAGCGTTCTGGAGGGAGGGAGGAGTGATAGCTGTAGTTTTGTTAGTGATGCAATATCTGAGGAGGTCTAACTTTTGTGCTCAAATACTTAAATTTGTACAGTTCAGCACATCCGTGTCAGTGATTTGTGAACAGATAGTGGGATTGTACTAAGTTACTCAAGGCCCTTGCTATCTCTGATGTCTGATTCTGTTTAGAGTGGGATTAACTGCATATAAATCACTCCCACTCTTGTGCAGTGCTTGTGCTTCTCAGTGCATTTTTCAGTGTGTTTTTGTTAGTAAGTAATAGTAGATTAGCCAAGCCAAGAATTATTTGTCTTTATAGGTGACAGTAAGTTTAAAAAAAAAAATAAATTCTGTTCCATTTGACATTTCCTGTGATAGGAGGATGGGTTACTCAAGATGGAAAAACTGAGCTGTGCTGATAAAGAGTGGGGAAATGTTCCCATTGCTTTTGGTCGCATCATATATGCTTCTCTGCTTTGGAAATGAGAAGATAGTCAGAGATGAAGTATTGGGTGGATATTTTTTAGGACAGCGTGGGCTTGCCGCGTTTATGTACAACAAACCAAAGAGGCTGGGCAATGGCTAATGTCTCCAGGTGGTCCTGTGGCTTTGGCAATGCTAAGGAGTAGCTTGGGTTTGAACATGTTCTTGATACTGGATAGTAGGTCAGGGGAGCTCTTAGAAGCATTTGAGAAGTTGGGTACTGAAGTTGGGCAGCAGAAGAGATGCTAGTAGTGTGGATGCTTCTGGCTGCTCTGCAGTGTGGCTGCCGGAAAGGCTTGTGCTTCTGGGTCAGAGCAGGGATTCTCATTTAGAAAGTGATCATTCGGAGAGTGAATGGTGGTGGTGTGCTTTGGGAGAAGACAGCCTGAGGCCCCTTATTTTCTACTGTGAGCGTAGGCATGTGGCATAGGCACAAAGGAGATGTAAGTGTATGATGGCAATGGTATCCTTCCAGACCCTTTTTTTCTTTTCCCTCTTTTACCTTGCATGGTCTTGCATGGAGTCTCTAGCTCTTTTCTGTAGCCTCACAAAATTAAAAAAAAAAGTGAAGTATTTTTGGGAGGGGAAGGGGAAATTAGTTGATGACATGAAATGTACTTTGCTGCTGAAGAGCACTATCTAAGATGCAGGCTTCTTAGGGTGTTCTGAAAGAGATGCAAGATTTTTGACACCTAAATTAATGGAATTCAGCACTTATCAGTAAAGGGTAACTGCCCTTGACATGAACAGTGTGGACTGTGTACAGTGTTACTTAGTAAAACTAAGACTGTTTTACTGTTGCGTTACTGAACCTTTGGCCATTCAAAGTGTTAATTGTAAAGTTTTTTGAAAGGCCTTGCTGTGATATTAATGCAATTTAATGAGAGGAAAAAAATATGTCTGTATTGTTGTTTACTGTGGTTTGCATGAATCTCCCTGTAAATCAGTGGGAAAGATTATCCTAATCTGTTTCCTATCTGTTTAAATCTAAATACTGTATTGTGTATTAAAACAGTTTCAATGAAATTGAGGGTGAAGATTACCACCACTTCAATGTCTCTTGTTTTAACTAGATAGGTTTACCACCAACCTATTTTCTGTGACTTGTCTTCCTGAAAGCTGTTTCTTAACATTAAGCTGAAGGAAGATGAGATAAGAGGACTAGATATTTTAATTTTGGAGCTAAGGGTTAAAAGCATGTGATCAGCGTTAGCTGTTGAGAGTCCCTGGAGTTCAGCACTTCTCTGCTACTAACTTGATGCAGCTACAGAATGACAGCGCTAAGTATTTATTATCACATTTGTTCTGAAAGCAGAGAAGTGCCACTATTAGTAGAGATTGCTCCTTGTTAATACCTGTGATTCATTGTAGAAATACTGTTTTGAAATGTCTTGATGCTCCCTAGTGAATTTCTAGGAGTCATTTTCTAGCTTGTAAAACAGGAGTGTATTAATGGTGCTTCCTTTATCCCCCCTCTGGCAAATGAATAGTTGTCATAAAGCTCTGCTGAATCAGGATGCTGACCTCTTTTTGCATCAGTTCCAATAATTACACCCTTTGAGAGGTGACTTCCTCCTTTAAGCAGTGCCAAGAAAAGGCAGCCCTCACTGATTCATGGGTTTTTATCTCTACAGCTGAAGGATTATGGGCACTATGATGCACAAGCTGTAATCTTAATGTTTGTGTTTATCTCTTCTGGAAAAAATACAGATGTGACACAGACTAAACTTGGGAATGCTGGTTTTGTGTGCTTGTGCATGCTTTTGTAATTATGCTGAGAACTTGAGTTTCACATTCAACGTATAAAATGCACTTACGCAAGAGGTGAAATATCCTGTGGGAAAAATAAGTTGGCTTCTAATAGAAACACAGCTCACCTCCCTTCTTCCTTCCTCAAAATGGGGAAAAGTAGCATAGTAGAAATGCTTGCAAAGGTTGTGAATTAGACTCTGTTACAGGTTCTTCATAGAAGAGAGTCCAGCTTTGCAGCTGTGTGTATACCTACAAGGAGTTGTCATCTCCTCCATAGCCATGTAGTTGAGTACTTTATCTTCATGGGAGCTATAACAAATCTTTCATTCTTGGAAGCCAAAAATGCTGAGGGGGTGGGAAGGGAAAAGACAGCCTGTAGCAGACAACTCTTTGGCAATCGGTATGTGAGGAAAGATTTCTTGTTTTCAATTCTCTGTGCACAGGATTTCTTTATATTTTTATTAACTGGTCTGATTAAACTGTTTACTTTTTTTTAGTCAAATATGTTTAAGTTTTAAAACAGGAAGTTGTGTTAAGTTTTGGATTTTGTGGAATATTGTATGATGTTTTGTCCTTTTTGGTTTTGTGTGGGGTTGGGTTTTTTTGGTGTGGTTTTTTTTGTTTGTTTGTTTGTTTTTTTTCCCTGGCATGGTATGTAAAGCAGACCAGATAAATATAACGGCATTTGTCTTGTCTGTACCCTGGCATTTCTGGTCTTAGCAATGCTCATCATCCTTGGTGTTGCTAGAGAAAGATTTAGGCTCTTGCTGAGATTTAGGTTCCTTTCCAGTGCAGGTTATGACAGCTGTTGTGCAATTCAAATAATTTCTCCAAAGTTTGAGTGGTGTAGTAGAAATAAAGTGGTAGGCTTCCCTCAGAGCCATCTAAAATAGTTCCTACTTTGGGACTGTTCAAAACTTTTTTGTTATTACTTTACAAATATTCAGTTCAGCCCAGGAAGAAGTTAAAAATTGTCACTTAAGCCAGGGAGTAAAAAACTTCTGCAAATTTTTTTTTCTTTTTCTTTAGCGTGCTGAAGAATTAAGCAAAATGCCACAAGCCCATTATCCTTGAGATGAAAAGCAAGAACTTTGAATAAAACCCCTCGTTCACATACCTGAAAGCAGTCAGGAATCTGATATGACTTCAAAATGACTGAGAGTAATTTAATTACATTTAATGATATTTTAACAGCCCACAAAATTACCCCATCCAGATTATGTACTGGAGATGTGTGTTCTGTGTGAAGTGTATTAGTGTGTGTATAGTGTATGGGATTTTTTGTTTGGGTTTGTTGTTGTTTTTGTTTGTTGTTTTAAGAAATGCACTTGTGTTCATCTTAAATGGCTGTCAGATAAATACGGGGTTGAACATGTAAATGATATGTTTACGTAGCACTAATTGCTGTTCCTGAATGGTACTTTTGTGGAAGCATTCGTATATATTCTACCAAGGGTATACTGTGTACTTGAATTTTAAAGCTCATAGTAGAGTGATCACATAGAACACAGCAACTTGTTTCATAATAATGAGACTTTCTTTTATGAAACAATTGAATCTCACTTTGCTTATCAAACTCTAATCTATGGTTTCTAAAGAGTGATGTGAAACATCAGTGACCCTGCATGACCTATTTGAATTTATGCTCCAGTCCTCATTTCAGTTATTTATTTATCTGGCTAGACTCGTAATATTTTTTCTCCTTTTTTTTCTGAGGTGGAGGGAGGAAGTTTATACAGCTGAACATCCTTTGCTTTAAACTGTTCCTTCAGAAGGAATTTGTATAGCGGCTAAAACTTGTGAGTGAGAATGGCTATTCCAGTAAGCATACTGTAAAACTAGAAATTAAGAACATTTCATAGATGGCTTTGCCCAGTCCAGGCTTATGTTGCTCTTTCATTAAGTTTTTCTGCTGTACTCTAGGAAAAAGCATATTGCCATGCTAATCTAATGTGCTGTTTGCAATCACGTTTGTCTTGTATTGGTAATATGTGGTATACTGGGGCTTTCTGTAGGACACTGCTCTCGGCACTGGCTTGCTGTTGCCCTGTGATAGCTTGCAGCTTGCCTGTAATGGTACTTGTATGTGTTTGTGCAACTGCTGCTTTTCTTTACTTGAGAGGAAGGAAGGGGGAACGTGGGTGTGATAGTGCACTGCCAAATTAAGCAGCTGTGACTCCAAGAATACACATACAGTTTCTTATGGAGAAGAGTATAAAACAATTCTTCCAGTGATAACCTCTGCTCATACATTGTGTTGAGCTCTCCTAGTATGTGCCATGCATGGTTTAATTTTGAATTTGGTTAGTGGTTAGACTTGTGCATAACAGTAGTGGTGGTACTTCTGCTGCCCATGGTTTTAATGAATGACTTTGCATATTTATTTCTGTTTTTCCCACTTTACAAATGGCTGCCCTCATGATGCTGTTAAAATAGGCAATAGGCAGAGAAAGCTGCTACATGTGTGAACATGTCAGTGATCTAATTATGTTGAGAGGTAGCTAGTATAACATGATACACACTTGAGGTTTTGATAGAGATTTGCTCTATTCTTCTGTGGTCAGACTTAGGCTTGCTTTTACGTTTGTAGAAACAGAGTTTCCCCTTAGCTGGCTGTTAATCTTTTTTTAGAGCTTGAGGGCTAAATCCTCAAAGAGTGATATAGGTATGCAAATTCAATTCAGACTTGGCTGCCAGTGAACTGAATCGTATCAAGTTGGAATCTTATTTTTTTTTTCTTTTTTTGTTTAGATATTGAAGAAGGATAAAAAAGCTCCTCAAAGGTTTGGAAGGTTGAATGTGATCAGCATGAAGAGCTTAAAAGCAAAGTTCAGGAAGAGTGACGTAAGTATTTCTACTCAGTTTGACTGCTGGTTTCCATGCTGGAAACGAGTTCTTCACCCCCACCTTGATAAGGTTGTAGGTTAATGAATTACAGAGAAGAAAACCTTTTTCCAAGCACAAAGGCAACAGCTGAGTACAGTATGGAGTACGCCATTTCTCTTTGGAGTGCAATCCTCTGTTATGCAAAGTATTTCACTACCTTGCTCCCCATAACTGAATCCTGTTCGTATGTGTGGGGTCTGCAGAACTTCTGTTAGATTGCCCTGAGTGCCCACACTGAAACTTAGTTCCGGATATAGGATTAAGCCTAGGAAGAACTTTACTACCCAATCATATTTCTGTCTAAGCATAATACCATTCTTATCAGCGTGGTGTTTGAGCACTTAATGAAATATCCCCTCAGTCTGCAGCAGGGTTTCTTTGTCAGCAAGAATACAGGAACCAGCTGTGCAATTAGGGCAGCTGTGGCTTATCAGTTCCAGTGCAACAGCAGAGGTAGATGTGAGGCTTGAGCAGTGAGGATGACAGACATAATGGAGGTCCTACAGGAGACTTCTCAGAACTGCGTTTAGAGAGACATTAGGCTGCATATTGTGTATTGCCTCTTGGTGGTAGTAGTAGTAATATCAGTGGACACCCCAAGTACAGTGACACCCCAACTTGTACAGTGAGCATACTTCCTGTGGAGCAGTGAAATTGCTGCAGACCAGTCCTGTTCTTGTCTGTCTTTTCCTACTGCTATTCATTCCAGCTTTTTGTCATGCACTTAATGCTTATTTGATAGTGCAGTAAGCAGTCAGTGAAATAGGTGCCTTGGTGTTTTAACTGACTTTCCAGATTTTTGTGGAATTTGTAACAAATCTCCATGATCTGTGAAGAATGTTCCACCGTTCCTCCTGAATTTGTGTCCTGCTTTGAAAGAAGTGATGTATTAAAATCATAGAATCATAGAATGGTTTGGGTTGGAAGACCATCTAATTCCAACCCCCCTGCCGTGGGCAGGGACACCCTACACTAGATCGGGTTGCCCAAACCCCCATCCAACCTGGCCTTGAACACTTCCAGGGATGGGGCCTCCACATTTTATCTGGGCAACCTGTTCCAGTGCCTCACCACCCTCACAGTGAAGATTTTCTTCCTAATATCTAATCTAAATCTCCCCTCTTTTAGTTTAAACCCATTACTCCTTGTCCTATCGCTACATGCCCTTGTATTGGTGTTTGTCATGGCCAGATTCATACAAGGTCCAAGAGTAGGCATGTTTGGTGAAGATGCTTTAGATCTGAAAATAGAGTTGAAAATGAAGAAGAAACAAATAAAAAAATAAGTCACAAGTCTTTTGTGTCCCATCTAACTGAATACACTATTCAGTTTAGAACCGCTAGAATTCTGTGATCAGACCTCCTTGCTCCTGTTGCAACAAGTAGCAGCAATTGCTATTTTGAGTTCACCTGCACCAGTAAAACTTTCTATAGGCATCTGCTTGAGTAATGAGAGCAGTCCCTTGGCTACTATGTGAACACGGTATGATCGAAGTTAGGTGTGACTCTGTGTTAGCTAGCTGTCTGGGCTGCTGCTCTAGAGCAAAGGCTAAGTGGCATGCCTGATGCAACTAGGTCTTGCTGTAGCTAGTCCACCCACTACTATAAATTGCGCTGGTTCACTTATTCCTTTCTTATCTATCCTTGATAACTCGCTCATGCCTTTCCCCAAAACCAAGTGGAGTCTGAAAATAATTGTTTTGATACTACTGCTGTCTACTGGCTGGAGACAAAGTTGACCACAAAGGATTTTTCAGATACCTGAAGTTTAGATACGCAGCTTTAAGAGCACAGCAGCCTAAATCCGTGACAGTCTGGTTTCCTCTGTTTTGAAGCCAAACCTTAAGGGCATAATTCAAAACGGCCAACAGGAGCTGTTCTGTATTTTGTGCAAGATAAGCAAGGAAAATTATCCTTCTCTTTAGTTTCCAGAAGCTGCCCTTAGCTATAATTTGTGAGGTGGGAGAAGAGGAGGTGGTTTTAATTGGAATTAGTCTTATTTGTATCTCAATTTATAAGATGTGGTAACTGCTTTTGAATTGGGGATAAGGGTAAAGTCAGCAGGGATGTAGGGACTCTCTTTCTCTTCCCACCTCCCTTGTATTTCTTTCTGGAAGAAATCTTTAACATCTGATTTTGAGGAACTGAGTGTGTCTTGGGGAAGGAACAGTACCCTTCTCTTTAGCCTCACTGTTAGCATAAAAAATTAGGAAGAGGGGGGAGGAGTAGGAATAGGTCTTTGAGGTGTGTGTGAGAAACAGGAATTACACAAACACTTCTCAGCAGTAAGGCTGATAGCATAAAACTGTATGCTGATATGAAGACTGCATAGAAAACTTCATTATCTATTAAAGCTCTCTAGACTGTTCTGGAGTGGCTGAATTGAAAGTGGTCACAACTACTGATACTCGTGTATATGCCTCTGTGTCCCTGCTGCAGGGCTTTGCTCTGGTGCTGTAGCTACACCAGTCTTGCAGCTTGCAAAAGAGAGGTCCTCGCTCCCTTATCTTTCATCTCTGTCCTTTTGGTTTGAGAGTATCTGACCCTGCAGTGAGCCAGTTCAGGGACATAACGTGATGGAAAATTGCTTTCTGGGGTGAGTTTTAGCTGATTAACTCGCTGCTCTGCGTCACTGTAGGGTCAGCTCTGAGAGGAATGGTGGAAGTAGGAGGGGCAGCAGGACATCCCTTTCTGCAGCTGTTGCTTGGCTTAGCTGCATTGTCTAATCACACCCTGAGACTGTTGGCCTAAAAAGTGCAGGGGTGGGCATGCCAGCAAAGGAGTTACAGGAAGACACAAGTAAATAAGGCTGCTACTTCTGATACTTAGCAGAATTTATGTAGTTCACAGGTGAGAGAGAGAAGCATGACTCTTTTTAGATGGGAGAGTGACTCCTCACTTGATGCTTTTGTTGCTCAGCTTCTTTGTACCTTACCTGATTCACCCTCTGTGTGAGCAGGCAGCTCCTTTAACTGGAGAATCTTTTTTCCTTGACACACTTAATCACTGTGAAATCCTTCCTGGGGGTGACTGTTGCCATGTGAACATGTGTATTTGGAGTGGAAGAATGAGATTTATCATGCTGTCACAAATGCGTATTGGCAAAGCACGATGTGTAGTTACAGGAGGATGCTAGTACCCTAGAAATCTTCGAACAGGATGCCTAGGTGGGACCAAACGCTGAGACTGGAAGCTAAGTAGTGGATATGTACACTTCAAGAGTCTGCAGACAAAACATCAGAAATTGCACTTATGTCTTGACAAAGCAACTAGTTTTTTCTGCCCAAGAAGCTATATTTTCTTTACTCTTTCCTCACCTCTTCTCCTGATTATCAAACTCAAAAACTAGTAGTAACACCTAAAAACAGACAACTTAAAGATAACCATTTCAATTGTTGTAAGAGACTGTTAGATGTAGTGCTTGAAAACGTTGGTGTGGTAATATCAGGAACTATCATACCACTTCAGAGCTTGGATTTATTTATAGACTGTCTGTAGCTCACTTAAGCAAGAGAGAATGAACATCTCTACCCAGTAAGACGGAAGTGCTTTGGTATTTCTGCTTAAAAAAGCAGAGTTTGAAATCACCACATTGAAACAAAAACAGTGTTACTGATGTCTTATTAGGCCTCTTATTAATATTTGAGATTTGAGTGTTTTCTGTAGTAACTAGTCAGTTTGTAGCCTAACTTCAAAAGCATCTAGAATCTTACACAGTCAGATGAGGGCTGAATGGATTTTCAAATGTGCGGAGATATTAAGCCTGTCTAAACATGTTTTGTCTGCTCCTTAAATATGACAAGATGCTCATCAACATTTTTTAGGTGCCTACACACATTTAAATACCTAGCTCTTTGATACTAAGTTGTTGTAGGAACATAGGTGAGCTCTTTAGGCAGATTTGGTTTTACCTGTGTTCTTGATTACTCTAGAAAAGGACCATTGTGTAAAGTCTGTGATGGGTTGTGTTGTTTTTACTCTCTGACATATCTGTGGGTGAATGAAAAGTTTTAGGACCATTTTCTGCAAGTACTGAAGATCAGCTAAAAGGCATGTCTTGCAATATGACAATGACCAATTTTCTTCTAATCACCAGGCTGTTCACTGGACAAGAGAAAGATTAGAATTGGGATTTGTTTCCAAATATCTTCAATACTGAATAATTAAAATAGTAGAGTGTCTTTTTAAAAAGGAAAATTGACTGTGCAGTTCAGCAGAAAAAGTAGCTATTGTCAGAAGCAAAGCCAAGACAGGCTGGGGTTTCCCAATGCTAATTGCCAGCTCTAACTTCTGGTATTTCTGGAAATGCCTATTCATTGTACTATCATGTGGGGGTTGAAAAGTTTTCAGTTATTATGAGAATTTCTGGGTTTTGGCCTGTGGTGTAGTCATTGTTCCATAAATCTCAAAAATGATGAGGCAGTTAGGTATGTTGTAGTATAAAATGTCAGTCTTAATCTAGATGCTATGCTAATTAAGACTTGGCACTTCTTTTTAATGCCCAGCGTTCTAAGTAGTAGGCTCCCATTCAGCAGTTTTTAAAGTATAAATTGCTATGTGGGGGTCTGTAAGGAAAGATTGCTGGGATACATTCCATTGAAATTACTGTGTTGCCATGTGCTCTGGTCTGAATGTGTGGGAGAACAAAACTTGGGTGGGGCAACTTTAAAAATAATAAAGCAGGATCTCCTTTAAACAGCCTTTAAATTCTTTTATCCACTGAAAGATACAATTAACCTAAAAAAGAGCATGGGATTGTTGAAAATTGGACTGTCCACTGTGTACATGTACAGCTTTCACTCAGGGTAGTAGTGACGAAATAACCAAATGCATACAGAGTTCACTCGGGCTAAAAAGGGAGATAGCAATGTTGTCTGACTACTTTACCCAATTAGTTAGAAAATAAATGACTGAAATTTTATTTGTGTGTCCTTCTTTTATTGTGTGTTGAATTAAATAAGCCTGAAACACATCATCACGGTTGTAGCTTTCCCTAACTTTACTGTGTTCTTTAGTAATAATTTTTGATTCCACTATACAGTGTGTAGGGGAAGGCTCGATCTCTGGAATGTATAGATTGTCCTCAACCACCTTTTTTTAGGAAAGAAGGATTTAGCCTTCTCTCCCTCTTGAAACAAGTGCTGTGGCTCCTGCTTCTGCCTCCGTCTGTTAGAGGAGTGAAGGGTCCTACTTTCTACCACATTCTCTGCTCCAGAGCCTTTTGGCTTCATGCCTCCAGTTCTGGATAGCATAAGGCTCTGCTCTAGTCAGCTTGCTCTCTCAACCAAAGCTTAGTTTGTGCAGGAAAGAAATTAGAGTCCTACAGTATATAGAGTAAGGCCTGCTGCCTGATGCAGTCAGTTCAACGTGAACCTCTTGCTATCAAGTAGTGTCTTCATTATTGACAATAGGAATGTGCTCAGAGTACTTCTAAAATTACTTTATGAACTGTAATCCTGGTGCGCTTGAGCAATCTATGAGGGAGCCAGTATCAGCCCAGAAGTTATGAAACATCTCTTAATTGTGGAGAAGGCAACTAAAAACTAATACATAAGGAAAGGGAAAAACAGAAGGGAAAAAAGAAAGGTCTGATAGGGAGGGGAAAGGAAGGGACAGTTGAAGCTATAGGCTCAGCATTAACTGTTTTGGTAAGTGTTCTGTGAAAAGGAATAACTGGGCTCTTGTGGGATGCCTGCTGATCTCTGGACAGGAAAATACATAGCTTTGGCAGAGTGCAAGATAATTTGCAGATATTCTGGAAAGAACCTGGAGCATCCCCAGGTGGTTGGGACAGAAAGGACATGGAATAGGTTAAATGAAAACTGTGCGGTGGTATTGGGAATTACAGTAGAACCACCTGGTTTGGAGTTGGCTTACTTTGAGTAAACACATAGTTATTTCCTAAAATAGGATTATAGTCTGGAGAATAGCAGCGAACATCTTGGTTGGGTTCCCAGACAGTCTTTGTCAGTCTGTAATAAAATGTCATTATCAGTTAAAAATCCATGATTCCTTTGTCTGGTGCTAGTCCCATGTCTGTTAAGTGTTCAGTGTTCATCCACAGATTGGGTTGATCATCGGTCATAGTGCAGCTGCATAGCAAGTGCAATGCTATTAAACCCTGTGTTCAAAGCCAGGAGAAGTTTTGTGGATGAATGAGTGTCAGGTCAAACCTGCAGGGCTGACCTCACTCCCCCACCTGAGGTTCCTCTGTCCTCTTGGTAGCACATTACCCTCATCTGTGCTTCACTTTCCACTCCTGTGTTGTCCCAGAACCACTGCCCTAAGGAAACGACACACAGCTCCTGCACTGCTTTCCTTTTGATTTCCACCTCCACCCATGCCTGTGCACCAAATTAGGTGACGAATAACATCTCCCATTATTATTGGCCCTAGAGTCATGCTCCCGCTAACACAGAATGACATGGGGCTAATGACTCTTCTGTAAATATGGATTGTGGGGAGGGAAAGGTGTCTCCTTTTCCCAGGTGCTGCCTGCCCAGGCCTGTCAACTTCGTTATCCCAGACTTCTTGCTTGCTTACCCATCTATAGCTGGAGGAAGAGTTGGAGGCTCTGCGAAAGGAAACATTGATTAGTCACTGGTTGGCCACAAACACTCGTCTGCCCTGCCAGCCCTCGCAGTGCCTGGCAAGCTGAACGCTTTGCACCTGTGTTCTGATCATGCCAGGATAGCTGGTTTGGCCATCCTCATGTGATGCCTCATTAAAAGAAACACATGTAAAACATTTGCAAAGATGAAAAGAACCCTCCCTTTACAAAATTGGTTTAAATGGAGTTAAACCCTGTAGTGTTATAGACAGCAATATACAAAATTGCAGTAGTTAAGTGCAGAAGAACCACAATCTGAAGCTAGCCAGTTGACAGTTCGTTACTAAATACCAAAATTAAGCGGCATGAAGTGGGGGTGGGTAGGAAGAAGAAAGGCAAATTGGCATATACAAACTGGAAAAAGTTAGTATTTTTAAATATGCTGGTAACAAGAAAGGAATCTTTGTTGTGTAAAACATGTCTTTTGTGTCCCTTTAAACAGAGCACAGAAGTTCAAAGGCCTGAGTTTGAAAGAGTTGGAAAAAGCAATTGTGTTTTTTCATTTACTTGTTTATGTTAATAAAGATTTAAATGTAAAGTAAAATAAATTAAAAATATGATAAATGAACAGTTTGTGTGTTCTTACTGTGGTACACTGTATCCTTTCTCTTCTTTTTTGGCACTACTCATGCCTCATCTGATTTTATAAAAATAGTAATAATTCTGTCCAGCTGTCAAAGTTGTCAGTTAAAAATGGTGTAAAGGAGGAGGGTCCAGTTTTTGTGTTTGAAATCTGTTGTTTTTATTACGAACAAAAATCAATTTGGTGCAAATAGGTGCTGTAGCATTATCTAAAAAATGTAACACCCATATGTTTTGTTTTATTGGAGATTTGACCTCTTCATCCTATGCTTATAACTTGGAAGCCTATGAATGATATGAGCAGACAACAAATATTAAGGAATTAAGCTAAAATAGTTGTATTATTTGCCTTATTCCAGCAATATTTTCTAGTCCTATTCCTCAAGAAGCTATTCTGATTGCATGTAGTCCAGGCAAATGCCCAGTGTTAGGGACATGTCAAGCCCTTTTCTACACCCATGCCTGCCACACCTGCATCTCCTTGAGGTTCATGCCATTCGTGTCTAAAGATCCATGAAAGTTAAGTGTAGAGGAGAATGAATAGAATAGAATAGAATCATTAAGGTTGGAAGTGACCTCAAGGATCATCTAGTCCAACCTTCCCCCCCCACCTATTACCCACTAAACCACGTCCCTAAGTACCACATCCAACCTTTCCTTAAACACCCTCAGGGATGGTGACTCCACCACCTCCCTGGGCAACCCGTTCCAATGCCCAACCACCCTTTCAGAGAAGAATTTTCTCCTCATCTCCAACCTGAACCTTCCCTGGCGCAACTTGCAGCCATTTCCCCTTGTCCTGTCACTAGTTATCTGTGAGAAGAGGCCGACCCCCAGCTCGCCACAACTTCCTTTCAGGTAGTTGTAGAGGGCAACAAGGTCTGCCCTGAGCCTCCTCTTCTCCAGACTAAACAAGCCCAGTTCCTTCAGCCACTCCTCATAAGACCTGTGCTCCAGCCCCTTCACCAGTTTCGTTGCCCTTCTCTGGACACGCTCCAGGGCTTCGATGTCTTTCTTGTGGTGAGGGGCCCAAAACTGGACACAGTACTCGAGGTGCGGCCTCACCAGGGCTGAGTACAGGGGGACAATCACCTCCCTGTTCCTGCTGGCTACACTATTCCTGATACAGGCCAGGATGCCGTTGGCCTTCTTGGCCACCTGGGCACACTGCCGGCTCATGTCCAGGCGAGCATCAATCAGCACCCCCAGGTCCTTTTCCTCTACACAGCTTTCCAGCCACCCCGCTCCCAGCCTGTAGCGCTGCCTGGGGTTGTTGTGGCCAAAGTGCAGGACCCGGCACTTTGCCACATTAAACCTCATCCCGTTGGCCTCTGCCCAGCGATCCAACCTGTCCAGGTCCCTCTGCAGAGCCATCCTACCCTCCGGCAGATCGACACTTCCCCCCAACTTGGTGTCGTCTGCAAACTTACTGAGGGTGCACTCAATTCCCTCATCCAAATCATCAACAAAGATGTTGGAGAGGATGGGCCCCAGCACCGACCCCTGGGGAACACCACTCACAACCGGTCGCCAGTTGGATTTGACTCCGTTCACCACCACTCTCTGGGCCCGGCCATCCAGGCAATTACGAACCCAGCGAAGAGTGTACCTGTCCAGACCATGGGCCGCCAGCTTCTCCAGGAGAATGCTGTGGGAGACCGTGTCAAAGGCTTTGCTGAAGTCTAGGTAGACTACATCAACAGCCTTTCCCTCATCCACCAGGCGGGTCACCTGGTCATAGAAAGAGATGAGGTTGGTCAGGCAGGACTTGCCTTTCACAAACCCATGCTGGCTGGGCCTGATCCCCCAGTTGTCACAGACACAGCACGTGATAGTCCTCGAGAGGACTTGCTCCATGACCTTCCCTGGCACCGAGGTCAGGCTGACCATGAGGTCATGTTATGAATGAGGGTCTTAGTGGCCATTCTTCACAGGAAATACCACGTGGTGTTTAGGGAGAGTTGTGACAGTTGAGCTTTCAGCATTTCATTGAAGGAACCTTCTGTTGATCACAGGGCAAGTTACTGAAGCACTGCATGGGGCAGGCAGGTAGAAGAAATGAGGAAGAAGAGGCCTTCCTGTATTGTGGTTGTGTAAGAGAGTTGCTCTGTTCTTTTCAACACAGCTCTGAGTAGGTGCTTTCTGTGGCTGAAGGCAGGTTTGTTGGGCAAGGTTGATGGCTTGACCACTTTGTTAGCTACAATGATTAAAGGAGTGTTTAAAAACTGCAGATCTGTGTAGAGAAAATACCACAAAGGTGGTATGAATAGAAGGCTGAAAGCTAATGAAGTTTTTTGCTAGTGAGAAGAAACCTATATAATACCACAGTGTCTGTCTTACTGTTAGGATTTTGTATGTATGCTATAGTATGAATGACTGCTCAAGTTTTAACAGAAACAGATGATCCTACTCTAATGAAATTTTACCATATTACAGACTTGAAAACGTATCAATTTATTTTAAGTTGATGTAAAGCTAATAATTTGTAATTCATACTTGACTGCGATTTGGTTGTGTAAGTCAGTCAAAACCTGACTGAGCAAGGCTCTGAGCAACCTGCTGTAACTGACCCTCCTGTGAGCAGGGGAGATGGACTGGACTGTTTTCCAAACTTCACCATTCTGTATGAATCTGTGAATCTTAAAACACATCATATAGGAAGCTTGTGATCCTATTGAAAAATAGAAAGCACTCTTAAATATTACAGATATCTTATTCTAGGCTCTTAGCTGCCTGAAAAACCTTGAGGCTTAGCCCCAGGAAAAGCTACAGTGTCCTTGCCCTTATGTGAGTAGTATAGCTGCCTGGACTTGTGTAGTTATTCTGACATGTGAAAAACTATTCAAATGAGCTATTTTAGGTCTAAAAGTAGGAAAAATTTCTAGAAGTAGCTGCAGCCTTAAGCTTTTAAAAATACTGTTGACTTTGTGCTGGCGAAAGCTGTCATGATTGAATGTCTTTTAACTGCAGCTGCATGATGTCTTAATCTCTTAGACTCACAGCTTGTATTCACATGTATTCTTACCATAAGTACCTTTCCCTTCCTGTATTTTGCTTCTTACATGAACTTCATGCTTTACCTTGAAGTATTTTGAGCTAGGAACTTCTTTCAGTGCCATTCTGGTGTAATGCTTAACACTAGTGCTACTTGATACTATTTGGGTTTTGAGAGATGAAATAATACAACGCGCAAAACATAATGTGAAACTCAAGCTAAATTTACTGCTCTACAGCTGTCTGAGGAGTCTCATTCCCCAGATACGCTGCATGTGTGTATTTCAGATGAAATATACAGTTAACCATCCAGAACACTTGCATTGACTTGATGATGATGATAGAAGCAAAGGTGTTTCAATGACTTTGCAAATAATGTGGTTACCAACACATATGTATGTCTGACATACCTATTCTGCTCTGTTCACAGGTGCATACCTCTTTTCTTTCATCTTTGCTTCTTTGCTGTGTGTGGTGGAAACCTCTTAGGAATCTTGTAAACTTGGGTAACCCATCTGATTATCCAGAGACTGAAAGAGTGCCCTTTGAAGTCAGAAGAAAGACTTCAGTCTCCTTGACTGAGCTTTGAATCAAGAACCAAAACACTGACTCCATGGAAGCGTATGGTGGGACTTCAGTGGGGCACAGATTTCCCCTGAATCTAGCATAGAAATACACGTGTCTGTTGAGGATGCTCAGATTGTCTGGTTATCCAGCAGTGGCTTCTTTTTGGGGTTCTAGAATGTATTGGGCTTTTGTTGTGGTTCCCCCCCCTTTTTTTCTGTTTGAGGGGGACTGCTTATGATACAACATGATTCTGTTCAATAGGAACAACGGCATGTCCTCAGTAACCTTGCCTTTTTGATGTGTATTTCAGATCTGTAATTTATACAGGCATAGGAAGTATAAATGAAATGTACCACTTGAGATGTGAGTGAACTTGGAGCTCTTCCAGGAAGTGTGAGCTTAAGGAGTGTTAGTCAATGCACTGCTTGTGAGCAATTTTATTGCACACCCTAGCTGCAGACTTTTCAAAGTAAAGTAAGCTGCATCATATACAAACATCTTATTAATCATTAAGGAAAGCTATGTGCTAGGTCAGTGAGGAGAAGCTAGTGCACTGTCAGATTCATGTCTTCCGTTGTTTGGCCTTTGTTCCTTCTTGTAAACATGCACAAAGTGAGGGAAGATCTTGTGTAGTAATGCAGTCAGATTTGAAATTATAAATCTGTATACAGCCCTTTCAATGGGAGATGAGGGGATTTAGTTGAAGACAGTGATTTGTGAATACATGTGTAGATGCTGTTTAATCTGTAAATGTGTAGTTGATTTGGAGGTTGATTCTTAAAGGCTTTTGTAATGTCATGGAATCGTAGAATGGTTTGGTTTGGAAGGGACCTTTAAAGGTCATCTATTCCAGCTCTTTTCCAATGAGATAGGTTGTCTTCAGCTAGACCAGGTTGCCCCATCCAACCTGACTAATGTCTCCAGGGACATCCACAGCTTCTCTGGGCATCATCCAGCCAATTCCTTATTCACTGAATCATCCATCCATCAAATCCATCTCCCTCTAACTTAGAGAGAGGGATGTTGTGGGGGACGTGTGTTGACCACGTTTATTTCTATGTGTTTATCAGGGGAGGAAGCTGGACGTTTTCATTCTTCTGGCTGTGGCTAAGGGAACCTGAACAGCACACCACGTGCTTATGTCTTACGAAGTTGTTCCAGAAGGACTGCAAGTTCCAGCTGTCTTGGAGTGTGTTAGCTGCAGTTACTGGCACAGCAATAGCATACTTAACGGTGGGATTTTTTTGCCCACCTAGTTATGTTCCTGTTCCACTTCTCTTGGTACAAACAGCCTGTTACTTTCTGCATTTGCCGGATTTGTCTCGCAAGCGTCTCTCCTCATGTGTCAGTGTGGTAAGTATAAGAAGTGGCAGGCGTGCATCCTTGCAGTTATGTTGGAGTAAGTGTTGCAAATGGGGCTATGCATGTGAAGTGCTGTATGGCAAGAAGCTGCCCTAGGCTTGGTGTTGGGCAGCAATTTTTTTCCGGCAGTGAATACCACTTCTTAATATGTATGTTGTTTGCTTGTAAACTTGAAGTTGCTCAGAGTGTTTTGGTTTTGTTATTTGGAGTGTAGGTTCCTTATTTGCAAGCCAGGTCTCGCTCCAGCTGGATTACTGTGCTGGTTATTTAGCATGTCGTGCTTTGAAGAGGAAGGTTGTGTTATCCGTGTGTTTTTGAGGACCATCAGCTCAGATTAATGTCACAACAGAAAATTCTTGAAAATCTGTCGTGGTGCACTTCAGCTACACTGATTTACTCAGATGATGGTAAGATGCATAAGGTCAGATGAAGGTTGGATTTTTTTGTTTGTGAGTGGCATTGCTTTCCTTAGAGGATCGGTTGAGGTAGAAAGTAATTTATGTATTGCTTGCTAGACGGTGATATAGCAAATGGGACATGGCAAATGTGAGCAGTGTGTGGGGAAAATGGCTACAGGTAAGTTTCTGCAGGCCTGTTGAAGGGTGACCCTCAGTTTCTGTTATATTGACTAGGACTTTGGGATAATGTATGGTATGGGGTTTTTTCTCATTTTTAAAGTGTGGATGCCTTCTCAGTCATTATGCATTAGGTGGTAACGACCAAACTTACTTTATTGTTTTTCCTTTTAATTTAGGCTAGCTGGGGGAACATGGGACTATACCCTGGCTGTAGAAGCTTGTTTCCAGGTTCTTTTCATCTGCTAACTCATTGCAGAGTTTTGGGCAAATAAGGCTGCTGTTTCAGCCTGTAAAATACATAAAATATCTACTTTGTGTAGCTGTGCAGTGTTGTTGAAGGGAAGGCACCAAGTTCAGTCTGAGGTTTTCTGAGATGAAATGGAAGAACATTAGATAAGCATTCTTTAGGGAGCAGGAAGGCAAGTTCAGCAAGTTAACATGTAGCTGAAATGTACTTGGCATTTTTTAGTGTTTTTCTTCTGGTAGCGTAAGAATATAATTGTTCTGCCATGGTGTATGTTTCCCAATCCCTACGAGGGAGTTTCCATGCCTAGAATTTGGATTTATAACCCAATTTATTTTTTTTTCCCTAATATATCCCGATACCTTTAGATTAAGGTAAAGTTACTTTATAATTTATTATTCAAATGCTAAGTTGCCTGTTTTGTGCAATGGTGACTTAGGCCATGTCTGTCTATAAGCTAACAGAAAAAGGCTTATCTGGAAATCGTGCGTTAATATTACTTAATGACATTAAGCATTAATATTACTTAATGCTTTTCATCTGCAACAGCAATTCTTGCACTCATTCCCCTCTCCTGTCTCCTGGATAATTCTCATGGGTTTAATCACTACTTTCAAGGCAGCATTTTCATTTTCTTAGATTTGTGTTTGTGTTTTTAACACTAACAGTTTTCCTGTTTTTTCATTGGTCTGTAAATTACCTAGGTAGTGCTTAGAAGCTTCAGTTTTATGAATGTAGGATTGTTTCGGCTCTTTGTACATACAGCAAACACAATTATGAAATTGCATTCTTTGACATAAGGAAACAAAATTAACCATTTTTAAGTAGCTTGGACATGCACTAAAAGTGACTGTAAACAAACTTAGTACAATCTTATTTAGAGGAACGGGAGCAGGTAGTTTAAATCTTGCCATTGGAATTGACTTAAGATCCTAGTTGAACAGCATGAGGGCTGCCAAGGTAGTACAGTAAAGGAAGGAAAGGTTAGAGGATTGGAAGAAGGGCTCAACTTTCATCTTTCAATGCAAGTTTCTGTAATCTTGTACTGGGGATTGTTATTTGACATCTTTAAAATAAGAGGGAGGTGTGTAAGAATATTTATATTGGGTAATTGCAGTGGATAGAAGAGTAATTGTGCAGTGTTCGAATACTGTGGAAACATGGGAGCTGTGTAAATTCTCTGAAGGAGGGACAACCAGCTTCTACTATACCCAGCTTAACTTCTTTCTCAGCTCTACACAGCCTGAGACTCCTCAGACTGTTCTGACCTTGGTATGTCTGCTGGATGTTGTTGTAAACTTCTGTCTCTTCAGTTTCCTGCTGTTTAAAAGCTGTGTGTAGTTAGCTGAGGTGCTGCTGTTCTATACTGCTGGAGATCTGACCTTCTTTGCAGGGCACTTGAGATTGTCCCAAATATGTGTCATAGGACTGCATGAGGTTTGCATGGATGCTTGTATCAGTAAGATTCAGAAGGGTGTTTTTAAATATGGAAGCCATAAGTGGCCCTGATGGTAGTCTCCTTTAATGATCTTTTCTGAAAAGTAAAGGCCTATGTTCCTTGTGACAGGGTGGTCAGGACCTTGTAGAACCAAATCTTTCACATTTTAATAACTCAGTTGTTTTCAGTAGGGTTATTCACAGTTTTTGTCAATGTGTGATCACAGTCTGACCTAGAATATGTTGTCTCCTCTTCTGTTTCCAGTGTGTGTGTGGGATTTTGGATGAATTGTTAGTTTTCACACACAGCTGAAATGCATCTTCTTTTCAAGTATGTTTGAGTAATCCATAGTGATTAAGCAAAACAAGTGGGACAGAATGTGATCTTGCTATATGCCATGATTGCAAGGACCTTGTCTTTGAAATAAATCAGTTGTTTGTCGGAAGACTCATGTCTGCATAAGCATACAGCATTGCTGCAGACAGGAAGTGCCCTAGTCTGTTGACCTTGTCTTCCAGGGAAAAATCAAAGCTCTCATTAATNAAAAACCAAGTTGCCTTGGTGGAAGACAAAGGCAATAATATGTGTAACTTTTTTTTTTTTTTAGGTTTATGAATGTGCAATCTGATACTTAAATTGCTTTTAGAACTTTTTTTAAATGCAGCTGAAAAGAGTGAGGTCAGACATTTTTTCTTAGGGCTATATTACACTCCACAAGGGTGAACAGGAAATAGTTTAAAGGAATGCCAAGAAGCCCCTATTCCCTAACCAATTCCCTTGTCTTCTTTTAACCAGCTTTATTTCAAATTGCATGCTTCAGCTGCTGTGAGCATTTCTGGGTTGAGAATAGGGGAAGGTTTCAGTGTGTTCTTAAGTTACATCATCCAAGTTCCTTGGCCTGCAAATGAAAGAAGAAAACTGACTGGATTTCAAACTTTATACAGACCAGGTGTGGGGAAGTTGAGATTTTTGCATTGTGCATCTCTAATCTGTTAGAAGTGGTGGGAGTTAACCTTATTAACACTAGAAATGGTGATAGTTTAATGTCACAATAATACTCATCACAATGTCCAAATATTACGACTGTTTTCAGGAATTTGCAATTTGAATTTATGCAGTACAATCCTCATTTGTTCACTTTATTCCATGAATTCTTATTTTTTCTATTTCTAGCTATGTTTTTCTTCAAAGCAGCCTTTTTTTTTCCCATGTCTCCTGCTGAAAAGGAAGTCTAGAAAATTTTAAAAAACCCCATAGATATTGCCAAATCCATGCTCTTACAAGCTGTGAAAAGCAAATAAAAATGAGCAAACACCCCTCCCCCCAACCTGGATTTCTTTTAAAGTGCTTCTGTACAGCACATTCACAGAAATACTTAAGTCTATGTTTATATCTCCTTGCTGGTTTTGTTTGTCACCTTGAATATCCAGTTAAGAAACACAAAGGAACATCAACTTGTAGAAAAGAGAAGTTGGAAGTAGATATTCCAAAGAGCTGCAGGGGGAATAGCTTGCTTTCTGGAGGTGCAGTGGCCTGTACACAGCATGATCTTGGACTTCCTGATGTTCATAGGTGAGGCAAGTCCCTTCCTCTGTGGGGAAGCTTGCTAGAGCAAGTTGCCTCTTTCTCAGGCTTTGAACAGATGTAATGAACACTGCCTTAGCACTTGGCTTCTAGTCTAAAAGCTCATAAATCTTTTCATACCCAATGTGGATCTTACTACAGGCGTATGTAACGATTATACCTATCGTCTGGTTAACAGGGCAAATCTTGAAAATATTCACAATGTTTGCCGGAATGCTGCCACAATGAACATGGAAAGCTAAACCAAAAATATACTAAATCACTTCGTAGAGTGTGTGATGTGAATTTTTTATAGTCTTGTCTCTTCATGAGTCATTTCAAACACATACACATAAGTGTAAGTTCCAAAACTAACCTACTGCTTATCTTAAAATATCCTTAAATAGTCACATTAGGCATTACGCTGTGCTCTTTCAAACTTGGATATCAACCCAAGATGTCTGAAGAATGACAATACTAGATAAGCTGACTAGTGGTGTTGGTACACATTCAGGAGTTTAAACATATTGATGTTTGGTTCCTGTGTATTCAGAAGACACAGTTGTAACTTCTTCTGTAGCTTTTGAACACAGTGATTTGGGTTCCTAGAGTTCAGCAGCTTTGCTGACTGCCTGGCTTAGATGATCTCTTATAACTGTTTACAGAAGCCAGAAATATTTGCACAACAGTAATTATTAAAGAGGACTAGGAGCTCTGGTTATGAAATCCAACACCTATAATAATAATTAACGTGAACTGTTGGGTGGAAGGCATGTAATATGCTAAGAATCTACAATTAGGACTGAGTGCCTGCTGCATGACATCAAAATCTTAGTTATAGACTATTGTAATTCATTTGGCATGTGAGCAGAACCTTATAATGAAATTAGAGGGTCTTCTCCAGTCTTTCCGACACTCAGAACTCTAGACTCCATTTTTTTTTGCATGCAATTAATCCTTATCAAACGTGTGATTTGTTGCAGCTTTTTGTGTTACACCCCTCCCTCCCCCTGCATTTCAGTTCAGTTTTCTGTTTGTTCCTTGACTGTTTTGGTAAGGGAAGACATTAAGAGAAGAGTCAGCATACCATTCCTCTTTCTGCTTCAGGACTACTCAAAGTCTGTGTGAGACCTTCGCTGGATCTTTAACAGTGCTTGCCTCCTGCAGAGGTGGGGAGGTCACTTCAGTCTCTCTTTGTGGGAAATGGATTGGGACATTTGAGATTGCCTAGGAATGATGAGCCCTGGAGAAAAGTTCTTGGTTGGAAGCAAAACAAACAAACAAACAAAAACCCACAAAAACCAAAGGAAAAGAAAATATGTCTATTGACATGAACCCTGAGTTTTATTTGAAATAGAAAAATAGGAGCATGTACTGATATGAATCATCATCCCTGTTCTGTTCCTTGTTTTCTCTTTAGCTGATAGTGAGTGGAGTTCTGAAGTATTTCAAGCTAAACTAACTTCAGAAGACACTAATATGGGGGAGAGTTGCCATCAGCCTGGGCCTCCATTGTCCTGCTGCAGCTTTGAGGATGTTTTTGGCATTTTTTCATGTGGCTTTTTCACACTGCCCCTGAGGCATTGTGCTTACCAATAGATCTTAGCTGTTGTTACTGCTACAATGAAAAGCATCATTGCTAAGCTGTGCCTTTTTTCCTCTTTCCATATCCCTTTGCTCTTCCCTGCAAGCTTATTATGTATCTGTACCACAGAGAGCTAGTACTGGCGCAGGATCTTGCTATGCTTAGTGCTATTATTATTATTCCTCTTATTATTATTCCACTTCTTGCCTGTGCAGTTTGAAGGGTTCTTCTCTTGCAAAGTTTCATTCTAAAAGGAAGGCCACATTTCTCTCTCATAAAATACTAAATACAGTTATCATACCTAAAAGAGATGCCGTACTTGTTGGTGGAGCAGTGGGTAAACATAATTTGTGCTGTGCAGACTTGCCAAATGTTAATAAATTCCAATCACCCAAGCCGATGAAAGACGCGCATTATCTGTTTCTGGCAAGAGTTATATTGCATCTAATTAGGCCCAACTTTAGAACACAGCATTTCATGAGCAAAGTTAATTACAATGTTCTTAGTCTAGCCTTTGTTACAGGAAAGCCTAGTGGTGGGGAAAATCAGCAGTTGACGTTAACTTGTGTTCTCTTACTTAATGCTTATCTGTCTCAGCCTTTTAGTGTGTAAGCTTGCCGGACCTGCTGTGCACTGCACTTGCAGAAGAGAAAAGGGAGGACACAATTTCAGCTGATCAGAATGACACGGAGAGAATCTTATTTCCAGTGGTGGAAAGCAGTGTGGTTAACTCTGTAGTGTTCACACAGTTCTCCTTTTTCAGTATAGGGAAAAGTGTTTTTCTAGTGAGTTAATCAACTGATTTTTAATATTTTTTTTTTAATGCAAGGTGATGGGGTGGAGTTGCTGCTGTTGGTATTAAAAGTCCTAAATACATTCTTTTGAGATTTCCCTAAACTTTCTCCTTGATCCCTCAATTTAAACCCCCTTTCCTAGTAAAAAGTCTACCTGATTTACATGTAAATATGACTAAATGTTCTGTAAAAGTTGTAAGAAAATAGCGATCTTAAGAAACATCATATGAATATTTTGCAGTGTTTCTTGTGATTGGACAGAGTCAATCTCAGATTTCTCTGATTTGACTAGGTCTTTTGTGAGCAACAGAACTAGCAAAGCCTGGCCTTCCTGCACAGTGCTTTTTTATTCCTTCTCCACCTCATCACAGTACATGTGGCTTTCCCACTTTGACCTTCTGTGTCAGCCCTTTCTGCTCTTTCTCTGACATACGTGTGGAGGCAGCTCTCTCCCATGTCCCCCATGTGCCTGCTGGGCATCAAGCAGTGTCTGTTGGAGCTGTTCCAAATTGCTAAAGCAGGTAGTGCAGTTAGGTGTTTGGCATTTGACAGATCAAACAAAACAGCTAAGCTCATGCTGCAGCCTTTGGTGGAACCACTGTATTATTCTTGTCAACATAATCACTGTTTTTTTCATGAAACTGGCATGAGTTTATTTATCTTGGAGACTGCCTCCTAGCTTTCAATAATCTTGGAGTAGGTGTACTGGTATAGAACGATTGCATAAACCTCTTGACGGGGTGGGGGGAGGAACTGACACCAAATTAAATGCTGTTTCAAAAAAAGTAATTCTGGAACAAGCATAGGACCCTCAAACCTGTATTGCTGAGTTTGCTAAAACTAGCCTCACAACGGCTATAGGTTTCTCTGACACTTGGTTGTGAATACCAGCAGCGCTAACAGAAAGCTACCAGCTGGGACCAGTTTTTAAAGCTAACAATTTCTGTTCGAGAATAGGTATGTGGTTTCTGTCTATGCTAAATAAACTTGTTAGGAGATCCAATTCCACTCTGTAAAATAGATGAAACTCTAAAAGTAGTGTCGCATTGAACTTGTTTAACAAGCTACTTAACATGGCTGTTCTGGAGACTGTCTTTATTTGGGCAAGCGTCTGGCTACACGTGCAATTTGAGAATAGTCAAGGTTAGATTGTTTTCACTAGTGCTTTGTGCAATGGCACTCTCAACCATGGCTGTGGCTCTGAAATGTTAGGATATTTTCAACCCTGGCATGCATCTGACTGCAGTTTCTTGTAAAATTAATAGATCTCAACCTTTTGCTAAATTGAAATTTTTTTTTTCTACCTGACATCATGCATGTTGTGTTGATGGGCGTAACCTCTGCCCAAAGGTTACAGTCATATTCTATCACTGTCATTATTTTGGAACTTAAATGGTACACCTTACATTCTGTTTCTTGCAACTTTTACACTGTTGATGCAGACAAGAAAGAGTTGGAAAAGCTTATTTTGTCATTATCATAATCCTGCTTCAATGCATGATGTAAATAGAATAGAATAGAATATTTTCCTGCTTCACCCTTCAGAGATGGAGATTATAGACTATTACATCTGAAGATACAGGTGTCTCACATACGCAGCAGTCTGGGTGGCTTTCAGGAATGCTGTCTGCCTCGTGTCTACTCTGTCCGAATTGCTGCTTCCTCCAGTCTGTCAGAGCAGCAGAGATTTTAGGGGAAAAATGTATTGAGGTGCCTTTTCTCAGGAGACTTTGCATAAAACCCAGGCAGTGATTAGATAGCTTACATGCAAAGTGTGCATGTCCTTTTTGGGAGATGTGTAGCATTCTTGCTGGGTTCCTCAGGAACTTTCTTCATGAGCCTGTTAATGGAAGAAGATGCTTTAATGTGGTGTGCTACTCTATTAGCAAGTCTATCAGATTGATTGCTGAATCTTAGACAAATACAAATGAGGGATGGATGAATTCTGCAACATGAATTCTGTTGAAGAGCTTGGGAGATGCTCTTTCTGTGAAAATGAACTGTTCTTGGTCTTGTTTCCCTTCCCTTGGCTTCCCATCCATCTTCTGCGAAAACCAGCAAGCAAGATGCTCCACTGCAGGGATTGACATTGGTATTGTGTATATGTAGTGACTTTCATCATCTTTCTCTTAAGCACACGCATGAATCTAAATGCAAGAAAGGATTGTTTAGAGTAGATGAACCAAAACAATTGTGGGACTAGGTGCAAAGAGATTTTCCACTTTTCTGTGGAGAGGTGTTGGGACTTGTAGCAAAATACATCAAACCACAGTCTACATAGCTTTGAGGAACAGAGTACATACTTGTGATACCATCTCATTTGAGCTGTACTGTTTCTATTTGTGGTGTCTCAATAGTGCAGTTGTTTTGTGAGCCTTGGATGCTCTCTGGAATGATACAGAGTACATGATTGCCCATTGAGTCATCTGTGGCAGTGCAAAGGCTGGAGCAGGAAAGTATGTTCTAAAACAAATGTTGAAAACTTTCATTCAGTGGTAAAAACAGTACTTTGCAATGCTGCCATTTGTAAAACACAAGCAGTCAGTGACCTCTTCATTAGTATACTTGAATGCCAGATGCAGGCCAGTACAAAGATCTTACTGCACAGACTTCTTTTTCCTTCGTTATTAGAAAGCTGAGTTGGGCTTGCAAGAAAAAGTCCTGGTTCCCATTTTCATCTGAAATATGAACTCTGCTTTACATTCCTGGCCCGTAACGGAGCTATTCCAAAAACATGCTTTTTCTCCACCAAAGCAGCATGTGTTGAATTATAATGACCCATCCTGCAATGCAGACATTTTAATTTTCAGCAGGCATGAACTTCCACAAGGGGGTGAAAGTTGGGGGGGGGGAGGGGAAGGGAGGAGGCTAACTCAGAAAATATGAACAGAAGAGTACTCCATTCCCAACCCTCTGTTCCTTAGAGCATGCTCACTAAAAGAAATTAAAACAAAAAAGAATTTTTAATTTATTTTTATCTTGAGAAGAACTTGATACCTGTTTCAGGTTTTGGAATATAGGTCATGGATTAAAAAACTATCTTATGTTTGTGTACAACTTCACAGTATTTAGATGGTGAGGGGAAAAATACACCTTTGTCTGAGGGCTAAAAATAGGGCTGTAATTATGTATAACAGGCAAAGATAACTGTCTTGCTTAGCCTTGGCATTTAGTCTAGAGGGAAGGGGAGCCTTCTGCAATCAGTGCTTTCCATTGAAAACACTGAAATTCTTCACGCCTTGTAAAGCATGTTGTCTGCAAGTTGTGTGCATGTTGCTGAGCTGGTTAATTGTGGCTCCTGCTGTATCTGTTGCTCACTACTCATCTGGCTCAATTCCAAGCTGAAGCTGAGCTGTTGGCCTAATGGGATGTTAAGTTCTTGCTGTTTGCAGCTTTCTGTAGCTCAGGGACTGAGGAGCCTAAGAGGTATTTGCTGTAGTAACAAAGGTAAAAATTGTGCTGTACTTCTGAAAAAAACGATGGTGAGTTTGAGGGGGCAGTCAGGTGTGAGCAGCTAGAAAGCTTAAATTGTGGTGATGGATTGACTATTGTAAAGTGCCAGAAACCTCTACTTGACTTCCCTGAAGAAGAGGACCACCCATTTTTTGCAAAACTGTAACCACCTTGATGTACATGTTACTGGACTAGTGCTATGTGTCATTAGGGCAGTAGAGGTAGCATGTATCTTCTTGGACATCTTCAGGCAGTCTTACGAAGCAAGAGGGTGTTACGTGTATTAGCGAATTGGCAACACATCTCTGTTGAAAGGATCTAGAAGTCCCTTTTCTGTGTACAGAATTAAAGCAAAGCTATCTGTTTTCCTAGAGCCTGATCTATGCAAGAATTTGCTTCTGAGGGAGTTTGGTTGTAGAAATTCCTTTGCTTTAAAAAAAACCAAACCCAATGTGCAAGTATCTCATGTTTTGATTTGTGAGCAGGTGAGCTGCACAGGTGCAGCAAGAAAAGGGAGAAACTGTTCAGCAGAAATGCTGAAATAGGAGGAAATTGTAAAATTAATGCAATGAATTGTAAAGAGCTCATGCTTTCTTTGTCCTGACAACCTTGTAGCTTCTGTTGACCTTGTTACTCTGGCTTATTCATAGAATCATAAGATCTTTAAGATTGGAAAAGACCTCTAAGGTCATCAATTCCATCAACCCAACAGCACCATGTCTACTAAACCATATCCCAAAGTGCCACGTCTACACGGTTTTTGAACACCTCTGGGGACAGTGACTCCACCACCTCTCTGGCCAGCCTGTTCCAATGCCTGAACACTCTTTTGGTGAAGAATTTTTTCCTAATATCCAATCTAAACCTTCCCTAAATTGTCCCTGGAACAATTTGAGGCCATTTCCTCTTGTTTTATGGCTTGTTATTTGGGAGAAGAGACCAACACCCACCTCACCACAACTTCCTTTTAGTTAGTCGAAGAGAGCAATAACAGCTTCCTCTTCTCCAGGCTAAACCACCCTGGTTCCCTCAGCCACTCCTCATAAGACTTGTGCTCCAGCCCCTTCACCAGTTTCGTTGCCCTTCTCTGGACACGCTCCAGGGCCTCGATGTCTTTCTTGTGGTGAGGGGCCCAAAACTGGACACAGCACTCGAGGTGCGGCCTCACCAGGGCTGAGTACAGGGGGACGATCACCTCCCTGCTCCTGCTGGCTACACTATTCCTGATACAGGCCAGGATGCTGTTGGCCTTCTTGGCCACCTGGGCACACTGCCGGCTCATGTCCAGGCGAGCGTCAACCAACACCCCCAGGTCCTTTTCCTCCAGGCAGCTTTGATCATCCCTGAGATGCAGAGAGGTGCACGTACCTTAATACTGGGTGAAATTTCTGCTCAGCCTCCCTGTGGCGTTTCAAAATTCGTGTGTGAAAGAGTGTGCTGTTTAATTGAGTGGTTAGAAATGTTACCTCTCTCCTATCTGTGTTCCTAGGGTGTGTGAAGTGAATGTTTTGAAAAAAGTTTATCTTTTCACATGTTTGAAGACTGGCTGTGGCTGACCCATCTTTATGGAACATAGGTAAATATAGATGATACAGCTAAATCTAGCTGATTGTGGAACAGGTCGTCGTGATAACATGCTCTGTCCTCCCACGTAAACAATTAAGGAAATTGGAATGCTGCAACCATGCAAATCAGTTATAATTGTACTCTTTCAGTGGATTCTTTTGCGCTTTTTTTCAGCTGTTGGTGCAAGAAATGCCCTTCTGCGCTGTCTTCAGAAAGAGAACAAACGTATTCTTGAGTACTGTGGATTATCATAGATGTGTTGAGCTCTTTCCAGTTCTCACATGACTGTATTTACTGCAGGGCTCCACAGTGTATTTTCCAGATACATACGATTTCAGGCTTGGTTTGGAAGGATCAATTTCAAGATGAGTCTGCTGTACTGCTCTTTTAAAAATAAACATGGCATGTTCCAGCATATGTCCCTAAATACCAACGCTCTCTGTGTCCCAGGGATTGTACTAGACCAATGAAACAATAAGTGTATTTTCTACACTTGATGGGGAGAAAACCTACTTAGATGAATGTTTTAAGTATGGTACAGACTCGTTATCTGTACAACTCCTGGCAAAAGCGAACAAAACAAAACCCTGTTTATGTGGAGCAGGCTCCTGTTGCACTGTGGTGTTAGTACTCGTATATATACTAGGACACAATTATTTTCTCCTTTATGTTGAAATTCTAGCTATGCTGGGAAGGTAGTTTAAGTACTGTTTTGGTGGTTGTTTTAATTTGTGTCCTTGTGTTCTGCTCAAGCACATAGGAATTAACTGACTGTATCCAACAGAGAGATAAATTTCGGTAAAATTACATCTTGTGAGCTCTGCGGAGCTGTCTGGGAGTGGTCTCCAAGGTAACCACGCTTCTCCTGGCATAACTCAGTAGCTCTGTCTAAAATAAGTGCTGGTAGCAACTGGCTTGTTGCAGTAGCAAGAAATGTGTCAATTTTTGTGAGACACAAGTAATTAGTTCTCTGCTTATGGACCAGTGTTTTATTTAGACATCATCTGTGTGAGACAGGCTCTGTCACCTCTCTCTGAAAGAGTTCGGAGTTCAGTCCCAAACTCCTGCGCTGGGAAGAGACCACATATTGAACCATGTCCAGCTTCTGAAGTTGCGAATAAATCTTCCTGTGCTCATCTCCTCCCCAGTGATTTCTCCTTCAGCCAACTAAAGAACAGCACTGACTTGCTCTGGTGGGAGGTGCATATGCAGCCAGTCAAATACATAATGAAACCTGAAGTCTTACATGATCTCTCTTTTTTTTTTTTTTTGGTCAGACTAAATAATTCTTAACATAACTTTTGATGGCTTAAAAATAATTAAGATGTTGCACTACAACACCTAATTTTTCTATGTCTGCTGATGTGCGTGGATTTATTGCTCTTTTATTGCATGTTGCAGTCTCATGCAAACAACGTACGGATCATAACACAGTATGTTATTCTGGACTTCACATTGCAATTCTATCATTTCTGTTTGCAAAATATGACATCTCTTAAAATAGCAGTAGCATGACTGGTTATAGTGCTCACGGTAACTCAGAGAATGTATAGTGTGTCAGGATGTATGGAGTGTGTTGATAAAGTTCAGTTAGACTGGCTGTCATCCACTTTCCACTTCAGTTTTCCTGTTTGACACTAAATGTTTGGAAACTTTTTGCATAGGCAGAGAAATAAAAGAATGACGCATTCTAAAATAAAACAAAGCTAAGGAAGTGCTTAGCTACCCAGGAAGCTCAATATTAGTCTAAAACTTCTAATTTATTTCCAAATAATGTAGTGTTCTCAAAATTATTTTCATTTCCCAAATTGTTTGTTGCCCTCATTTCAAAACCAAACAACCCCAAACACACCAAAGCAAAAACCTGAAACAAACCTGAACTGGAATGGTTGAATTCTCCTTCCTCACTTCTATACCTGATACTGAGTCTTTGTTTTAATTTCCAGTATGAAAAGATAGTGCGTAAAAGCCTCCCAGCAATTTTTAACGCACCATGGAGGCTGCAGGTAACCTTCCAGCGTCCATGAAGCCTTGTCCCAGTGTTTGATGTCTTGTGCCGCTGACAGCCTTTGCACTAAAAGAAAGTGGCATTGGAGGTGGCCAGCCTGCAGTGGCCATATGTAACAGCCCAGTTTTACAAAGGGGAGCATAGTAAAAACCAGTTCAGTGGCTGGGCAGGCATTCAGCGAGCAGCCTGAGGCAATGTGTTGTGTCAAGGACCGAGTACAGAGCCTTGGACAGCTGCAGCACAGAGGTTTAATTTATAGTGACGTTGCAGAGTGCGTGCCAGGGTGCATGCCAAAACTTTCCTCACTCCTAAGGAAACACTTTCCAGTGCATAATCATTCAGCCTTGTAGAGTTCTTTGGAGATGCTGAAGAGCATTTTGGGGTTTTTTCTCAAGCAGATAGTGATGTTCTGTGGTGAGATTGTGGAGGACTTGTCTGTTCACACTTCCCTGTAATTTCTGTAGTCACTGCAGTAATATTACTCCCATATTTTGCTAACGGCAGTATCTCCACTGTAACCTTTTCTGGAAAAGTAACAGGAGGCTGATTTCACTGCTTTAGCTTTGTCAGGAACTTCCCATTCAAACAGCATACCAGGCCAAAATCGTTACAATTTGATTTCTCAGAAGTAATTGGAGGACTGTTGTGAAATACTTTGTGGAGTTTTCCAAGTAGAAGTTCTTGATTTATTTTTATTTAATTTTTAATGAAGCTTTGTAGAAGGATAAAACAAAACTGATACATGGTAACTGATACTTCAACAGTTCGATTTTTTTTTTTTTTTTTGGCCAACACGCAGACCAAGTTCTTGAGAGCTTCCTTTTCAAATCCTTATTTAGATACATAAACAATACATTTGAGATATTTAACAAGACATGCTTCTGTAGCTCGATGTTTGTGGCATCAAATACACTTAATGTAAAAGATCATAACCCAATGAAGTTGTATCCTTTCATAGCAAAGTCGTGTCCTCTGCCTCTGTCAGAATGATACTTAGGTTTTTGTTACCAAACCCTGAATTAAAGTGTGGCTGTAGCCTGTCGTCAGTTCAGACTTCAATCATGGATTCAAGTTATCATTAAAAGCTCTTGTCAGAAGATTATAGGAATTGGTGGCTGCAGTATGAGAAAACCATACAATCAAAAGCGTTCCAGCTTTCTGCCTGAGTGGTTAAGGCAGCATAGTCAAATCTGGTGATTTTAAACCATTTTTATTCTGCAGTCATCTAAAAAATGTTGGGCTGGTGATACAGAGCTGGCCTGCTGAATTCAAGATTACTGCCTTGCTTTTCTTAATTGTCTTTGGATATTTGAGAAGGAGCTAAGAGATTGCTAGGAACCTATAGCATGCAGGCTCCTTGAGCACAGGCATACCTCTCAGAGGAATGTGCTTGTTGGTGAGGTGAAGCACAGATGAGGGGTAGCAATGCTGGTGTTTTCTTTCTACTTTCCATCTGAGTACTGTAGAAAAGCCATGTCATCATATGCAGTTAGCTGCTTCTTTAGGGCAGTGTTTCTGGTCCTGATGCCCTTCAGGCTATATGGACACCAGTGTGTCACTGGGTTTTGTTCTGCAGAACAGGAGAGGGAGTAGGAGCTGTGGTGCAAAAAGCAACAGGGCTGAACAGGTTTCTGGTAAGAACAGAACAGTGATTACTGGTGTAGGCTGAGGGTCCCTAGCCTTCTGTTGCCAGTAGTGCCTGTCAGTGCGTATTGAAGGAAGAGCAAGCACTGAGTGAGTGTGTATGACACCTCTCCATAATACTTTCCTAGCTACTATTTGCAGCTCAAGCAATTTCCTGAATGTTGAAATTAATTGTGGTTTGAATGAATGTTTCTTCCAAACTGGTAGAGAATCTTTCTACCTAATATATGATCAGTCCCTCCTTGAACCCACATAAACTTGTTTCATCTGCAACATCCTTTGAAAGGAGTTCCGCAAGTCTGCTATTGACTTTCTTTTGTTTGTTTGTGACCTGGTTGCATTTTCGTGTCACCGTCCCTCACTGTGCTGGAAAAGACACTGAACAATTGATTCCCATCCACCTTCCCCATATTACTGATTTTTGTCAACTTCGTATCCCATTTAATTTACCTCTCTTTTGAGGCTGAGGCACCCTAGCCTATTTGTTCTTCATACAGATGCTCTCTTGGATCATCTTTGCACTTCTGAAACTTTGCTAGCTCTAACGCAGTTTTAGAGGAAGAGACCAATACTGCACATTGGTCTACAGCTTGAATTACAGTTGGTGTACAGACTGTAGTTGTTATGTTTTCTTTATGCCTTACCTGATGATTCCTAATAATTTGATTTTGTAGGGATTGAACTGGGAGTCAGGAAACATGGATGCTTTTCTTGGCTCACTTGGCTTCTTGGTTTCTGCTGCTTCTCTAAACTTTTATGTTGATGTGGTTAAGTGTCCACACTCTTATGGAAAAGGATACTCAGTGTGTGCTCTTTTAGTGGTTGCTGGGACCCTGCCTCTGTTGTGGAGCAAGGTATTATTACATAGGGGAGGAACTGTAACATGGTGATTTTAGAAAGGCTTTGGAGTAATTATATCTCAGTCAGTCCCCAGTAATTTTCCCTTGCTAGTTGCGTCACTAGGAGAAATGAAACTATTGCTTCTTGTCATTTTTCCTTACTTTTCTTGCTTGTATCAGTCTATTTTTCCGGTAGTCTGAATTAAGTCAAGGGTACATTTAAACTACCTACAATAAAAAGTATTTTGGGTTTGGTTTGTTGTGTTGTTTTTTTTTTTTAAGAATTGTTAAACATTACATGCTTAGTCAAGGTACCTGTGCATGCTTTCTTACATGACGTCCTGAATATAATGAGGAACAGAGCGATAACAGTGTATGGAATGGTTTCCATTAATTACAAGTTATTATGTGAAGTATTTGAATAAATGAGGTATTGATCACTTCTGTTCTGCATGTTTGGGTAATTAATGATTGAGAAGTATATTACCTGTCGCAGCTGATGGCTTCGATTTCCTTCAGTAGTTTTCTGTCATTCAACATTTACGTAATGCAGAAAATAATATACTTTACCACTTAGTGTACATCTGCTCTTTGTTTATGTGTATTCTTTTCCCTAGATAGTGAAGCTTCTTTTGATTTGCAAATAGGCCTTTACACTGTTTATTTTTTTCTAGCATTTTCATGTTAAGTGTGAAGTAGTAATAAACCACAGATTGCTTTCCAAGTTTATAAAGGCAATCCTTTTGAAAAGTGGCATTGCTGCAGAAAGGTGTAACAAGTAGTTCGTTACGTGTATTTAGTTGAGCATTGCTTGTAACAATAATGGTTGGTGTGTTAATGTAGATTTTAAAAGTAATACATATTTCTTTTCCAAGAGACGGCTTAAGAATATTTATCGTGGAGACTTCTAAAAAACCCTGCTTATTTGTGTAATACCTTTTTAAAATAGCTAGCCAGATGGATCCAGGGAGTGCTTGTGCATGTCACATAAGTCTAACGCCTTTCTTTCTCCTGGGACCAAGCTACATTACATCATGTTTTATGATTACAAGACAGAATTTTAGTGGAACTTAGCCATATGGTTGAGTCATCTGTTCTCTTCAGTTTTGGAAGGATTATACTAGCATCTTCAAAAGGCTATTAAATTTATTGGCTTTTTTAACCCATAAAATTTTGAAACCTTCTGCTGTCTCTGGCAGTGAAAACTACCCCATTTTCAGCTGATTATTTATAGAATCCTTTGCCGTTATTAACTGAATCTGGTAAAGATGGTGTTTTAGGATGCAAAAAAAGATGCTTGTATGCTATTTTGGATTTTCTATCTCATGAGGTGGAAGGGAACCCCCAAGATATGTGACGTGGATTCCTAAAAGAAACCAAAAATCCAACAAACCTACATTCTTTGCAGTTTTAGGCCTCACAAAGCTCTTAGGCATTACCTTTTCTTTCTTGAAGACTTAAAACCTGTTACAAATACTTGCTCTCCCTCTCTCACTCCACCCTTTCACATAAATTATTGAAAAGCATGTTTTGAAAAGGATGAGAATTACCTTGCCGCTGGGAACGGTCTGAATTCAGCAGTTACTCATTCACAGTTGTTGCATTAGATGCCCTCCACAGAATCCAGTATAGCCTTGGTGTGCAGTCTCAACCTTTGAAATGTATGTGGAGTAAACAGAACATCATGGGGAGTGTGACAGTCCAGGGATATTTGTCAGGTCGCTCTACTTACAATCATCAAAGGGGTAGGGTGACTTTAGAGAAATGTTTTATAAAACTGATATTATTACTCTCTCCTGTCACCATCCCCATGGACCCAGACAAAGAGGTTCTGGCTGCAACAGGGATGTTTTTGATCATGGGAAAGGGGCTGGTAGCAAAGCAGGCCCACTACTTTACATGGAATTGAGTACTCTGTCTCCAAAGAGACTCTGAGCACTGTACTGTCCTTCAGAATTTTATGCTTTGTGCATCTTTTCATTGTAGATGTTTAATTCACAGTAGCTTTGTACTGGGAAGGTGAAAAACTTTAGGTTGTTGAGCTGCTGAGCTCTCTCAGTATAGAAAATGTGTGTGGATCTTGTGAAGAAATTAGAATATAAGCTAGGCAACTGAAAGCACAATGCAATCGTTTGTGGCATGCAAACATAATCCAACCTAGAAGTGATTAATAGGAGCCAAGTGAATCTTTAATTAAAAAAAAAAATAAAAAATTCTGTTTGTGATTTCTGTCATCTTGTGTGAATAATCCTAACATGTTTGGTGAGGTGCAGGGTATACAAGTTAGTAAGAGCACTGTAGTGATAGCACTTAGAGCTCTAGTAAATCACTCATGGAAAAGGATATTAGTGTTACAATGGGAGAGTTATTTATGTATAGACTCATCCATTAATACTGAGCTGGGGTGGTAGTGCCAGGCAGTAGGTAGCTCAATCACTATTCAAACAGGAAAGAGTTAAACCCCAGGACTAGCTTGGGGCAGCTGAAACTACAGGCTGCCTGGAAGATGGTGTGCCAGCTGTGGCCCTGATCAGATGAAAGGTGAGGCCATCCATGCCTGCTGCTCAGAAAATCTGTGTTAAGGGCTGTGCGTGTTATTATTCATCCCTGTGGAGAAATGGAGCTCCTGCAGATGAGGCCTCAGGGAAGGCACCACGCTGAGTGCCTGCTTGTTCTTTCTCTCCCTTTACTTAAGGCCTGCCATGTGTGGGCAGTTGATGTTCTGCATACAGAGAGTCTGATGCATAAAAGACTTGTCTGATTCTCAGTGCATGTGATGTGGAGGATAAACAACGTGGGAAGATGTGGTGGTGTGAAATCTCACATGCTCTTCTCTGACTGCTGAAGTGGGTTTCATTTTCATGCAAAACAATCACTTGCTTTCCCAATTTCCTAATTCCAACTGGGAATGTATTTTAGGTATAACTTTCCTATGACTTTTGGATTATCTTTCATTGCACTTACGGAAGTAAAAGCAGCTAAGCTTAGTTTAGCTTGCTGCTTTAGTATTTGATTTTGGAGACTGACAAATATTAGATCTAGAGGTCAATCCATGGCACAAACATCCATGAGTGGCCTCATGAAGATCAGACAGATAGTAAAACTTTTTTGTCGTCTTTTGTAGTCATGAAGTACTTTTGGAGATTGAGTTGAGCCCTTGAAGACTCCAAATAAAATAATATCTTGGAATAGGGATTTATCTCTATGTATGCACTGTGTTTTGTTTGGCTTTGTCATGGGTTTCAGAATAGAAGGCTATAACCCAGTAACAGTGGATATGTCCTTTACAAGAATGGCAAATTAAGCTATAAATAGACTGGTTTTCTACTCTGAAGAGTTTTGAGATTTTAATACATATTTAGTTAAAAATTCTGTAATTGTATTCCTTCCTACAATGCCATTCTAGCAGGTATAAAAAATACTGTGAAGTGGTTTTGAAATTAACTAAGATATTTTCTGCCACTTGTGGAGAATATTCAGATGGTGGAGCTTCATCAAGTTATCTATTTATCTTGTTGGTAGAGGGACAAAAAAGAAAATAGCTTTCATTGTGAGCTGTGATATCATGTAGACATTTGTAAGATGAAAATAAGGTCCCATGAGGGATGGTACTTTGTGAATACATCTTACAGCAGTAGTAACACTGATCAGTTAATGTAATTCTGGACTGTGTGCAATGCTGATTGGTGTTGAATTTTTTTTCCTTGTCTGCAGACTTCATAATTAGCCTTTGTGTCTCTGTTCCACTTTGCAGAATAATGGGGAGGAAAAAAAAGCAGCAGCTCTAAACTTAATGAAAACCAGCTTTCTGTGCAGAAGTGGCAAGACAAGCAATGTTTGGGGAGGTTTAGTAGTAGATGGGAGGAAAGATGGGAGCCATGGGTCTACAAAGTGCCAGTCCTAGTAAGAGATGTAATAGTGCAGTTGAGTGGGTTCCAGCAGCATGGATGTCAATTTGCTCATCTGGAAGCAAGAAGATCCATCAAGTACCTGTGTTCTCTGACTAAATTTACTAGTCAACAGAAACTGGAGAGTGTTACTGAAAATCTGGGTAGATGTAGTCAGCTCAGATACTCATACCAAGAAATAAGTGCTGCTGCATTTAAAAACAATCCACTAAGGAAGTGGTACTAACGTGGTAGTGAATGTTGAAAGCTAACAGGCTCTTCCTGTCACTGTCTCTAACCAGAGTGTTCAGATGTATGCCCTGGTCATTAGACTTGCTGATCCTCACAGACCATTGTGTCTAACGCAGTACTGAGGAATGCAAGATATTCAACACAATAGCTGAATAAATGAACTTTGTTTGCATAGTTGGCATTGTCCTTGTGTCTTACAGCCTGCTTACCACTGAAATATAGTTACTGCTTGAAAGGTGAGATTAGATTGTCCAGCCTATTTCCCTTTAAATCTCCTTATTCCATTTCTCCCAAATGACCATGATGCAGTTATGCAGCAGAAATCTGAAAACTTGGAAGACCTTATGTGAGTTGCAATTTGACCTTGATACATAGCTAAAATCTGTTGATTCAGTAGTTCTTCAGTCTTAAAACTTCAGTCTTTTCCATGCATCTCATGCTGATGATTGGTTTATTGTGTATGTATTTTTGGTTTTAAGTATAAGGAAAACCTGAGGATTCTTGGTGGTTCTTGGATAACCATTTGAGAAGTGTAGGGGCTTTTTTAAGGCTGTGTTTTGATGCCCAATAGATTTTTTTGAAGGAAAGAGCTACCATGTGTCCAGTGGTAAACAGTAGTCCATTAGATGTGTTTTAGTAACTGAGTTACTGAGTAGTCAGTAAACTGAGATTACAGAGTTATTTCAAGATGAGAAGAACAGTCATCTGAGTTCATTGTAGCTCAGATCTTTAGAGCTATAAGAAAAGGCAGAACAATGGGAGATGGTCACTTCAAACAGGATTAACATGACTCTTTTATTTTTAAAAAGTCCTTTGTGTTTGTTTTCCTGTGTTAAGAAAAACATTGTTTCATTTATACAAATATATACAATTAATTCTTGGCTTTACTTCTGTCTTACTGAGAATGATTGGTGGTGTGGTTACTGCTACATCCTTTGTTATCTGAAAGTAAAGGTAAATTTCCAGTTGCTGTATTGGTGATGTGTGAGGTGACAAACAATGGGCAGCAGCTGGACTTATTGCCAATGCTCTGGCTGTATGTTACTAATGACCTGAGTGTAGTTTTTTCTTATGTTGTTCTAATGCCTCACGTGTGAGCTTTTTGCTCATTACTTTCCCTTTATCTCCACTAGAATGAAACTGGTTACTTGAAAATATCAGTAATTGCAATTGAAAGAGGCAGCTCTGAGATACCTGTATGTGGTATTAACAGGAAATCTCACTGTTCCTCAAATGCAAAGACTCATTTTTTTATCTTATTAAAGACTTAAAAGTAGTATCTAAAGAAAAAAAATACATTGTGGCCTTTTCTAGAAAGTGAAATGAGGAGCATGTGTGAGATGTATGCCTCCCAGCCCACGCAGAGCTCCACCATGTTCCTCCAAGCTCACTAGATGTGGGCCAACTGTATTCCTTGCTCTGGGTGGACTGTGTCACACTCTGTTGGCCCCCCTTGCAGACTTGTGGGCTAAGCCTCTTCACCTTCTTACTCACAGAAATGAAATCTTACAGCTGAGTTACCTATGCTTTTTAACTGTGCAAATTCCCTGTGCTGACCTTATGGCTATTCTGGACTTCAAGTCTGACTGAAATTGTGAAAACAAACACAGGTTTGGAAGAAAAACCCAAACAAACAAGAAATGTACTATCAAGAAACACAATAATCTCAGCAAAACAGCAATTTCTTAGATGTGTTTCCTTCCATTTTCATTTCTCTGTTGAGTGTTCTTGGAGCACAGCTCACAGCCTGCTGCAAATTCCAGTCATTATTTAAGCAAAGACCATACTAACTTTTTTCTAGAACTTCCCACCCCCACCCCCTACAAACTTGCAGTCTCAGATGACCATTTCATTCAGGTCATCTTTCCCCTCCTCTGCTGGTGAAAGACCCTTTCATTTCACAGCTTGTAGTCCCCTTTTGCCAGGAAAGTTTCCGGGCAGCCCCACTGGCAGATAGGAGCGCCCTGCTGAGTGACTTGCTGTTCAGTTGCGTTACTCTGGGGTTCAGCATGAAACAGTGGTTTGCTTGGATAATAATCGCTTCTTTATCTACAGAAGCTACCCAATGAATGGGTAATTATCAAGGTTTACTGACAGTCTACCGTTAGTCTTTTGTTACCATTCCTTGTTCATTCACTCCAACTGCTTCCTGCCTGCCCCACGGTGCTTTTTATGTCCGATTCAAATGGAATTCATGGTCTGACACAAATACAGTCTCCAGTCTCAAACAGACCTCATGCGCTTTGTGTGGACAGTTATCCCTGCCCAGCACAGTAGCTCAAGAAGCAAGAGTAGGGCAATGGACTAACACTTCTGGCTGTAAAATGGTCACAGGTTACTTGCATTGCTCTTGCTATTTCCACTTTTAAAGAAATGCATTTGGAAGCTTTGTGAGCTGTAAATGCTTTTCCTTCTCGTATAACTATAATTAATATTATTAGCTGTCAGTCACCTCAATAGGGAACAGGAATGGCCAAGTGAAGCTGGAAAAGACTACTTCTCTTGTAGCAATTAGTGACATTTAGATAATGTCGCTATGAATTACTTTCAAAGCCATTGTCATGCTTTCTTTTTTGACAACTTAATTAAAGGTCAAGACCTTACTTGTAACGTTAACGAACGTAACATCTTTTGGTGTGGCCTTCAGGGTCCTGCCTCAGTGGAGTGCAGTGCAATAGAGGTGAGCTTGCAATGCCACAGGTGCTGTGTATGTACCATGGGAAGACTTTGAAAGGTACAGCAAAGAGCTGGAGCCGCAGCGATTGAAAAAGGCCTGGGAGGCAGCAGCTTCTAGCACCTGCTGAGCTCTGTATGTCCTGGGAGCTGCTGCCACAGGCTTGGATAAGCTCTTGCGGTTAAGTTCAACAACATCCTACCCCTCTGCAAGGGAGATTTCTACTCCCACCCTACAAGTTTGCTACTGGCAAATACAATCTCTAAATCTGGGATGGAGGGCAGGGAAAGGTGTTGGCTACTCACCCGCATATCATTGACTCCTGGTTATAATGTGTTCAAATAAACCATTCTTTTGAGAAAGGCCATCATCTGTTGTTTTAACTTTGAGGGTTGTTTTGTCTAGTGAATACCTTGCCTACAATAGGATTGTTCTTGTTTTTAAGACTCTCTTGGGAAGTCCAGCACATGCAGACTTTCGTGGATGACCTTGTGATGCAGTGGTGTTCAGTGTCTTTGCCATGTGATTGTTTGTGACGCCAGTCTTTAAGTATTCCTTTCCTTTGCAGACAGTGAGTTGCTGAGTTTGAAATTATCAGGAATTTCAATTTGCTACTCAGCTTCCCTGCAGTTCTGATTTCAGTGGAGATAACATAACTCTGTCTCCAGTAGGTTTGCAACAATGCAAGGTCACTTAAATCATCTCCTGTAGGCTTTGTGCCAGAGATAACGAAACAAAGTTGTTGTCCAGTTATGTTTGCTCAGGTCTTTGCACATGGAAAACACTGTGTACAAAGTGCTAAGTAGAACTATCACCTCTTGTTATATGTTGTTATTTCTTGCATGACATTTACTGCTAATCTCAAAGGCGACTAAGGCTTAATATCCTGATGTGGTGGTGATGAAAAAAGAATGGGTACCTTTTTTAAACGTATTTTTTAGTTCTTGAGATTCTCTTCTGAAAGGAAAAGGTTGACTTTGTGACAGAGAAAACAATGTGTAAAATAAGTGGTGTAAGCTTTAACTATAAAAAATAGGCTTTGATAGGAAGTTTTCTCTTTAGACTCAAAACAATCTGTCCACTTGTCAACACACAGTGTGTGATCACAGTGGTAAAGGGTTGTTAATGGGTGGTTTCAGCCCCAAGAGTATGGTAACTACTTAGTTAGTACCTTGCAACCATAGAATTATCTCTTGGTTTGCAAAGGAAATAACCTGTGCATGGAGGAAGCTTAGAGGAGACGTACAACAACTGTCCGTACAATTACTGCCAGTAACCGCTGCCTAAGTGCGTGCCTGTGGTGGATGGAGCTGCAGTTTGGAGAGTTCAGCCTGTCCTGCTGATGATCATTGAAAGTGTTGTAGGCACTCTGCGTTTGGCTTGAGTATTGTGCCCTTTTTAATCACTGATCATAAACTGATGCTGTAAATCAAGTCCATCAGTTCTCTCCTGCCCTCTGCCTCAACCCATTAACCTTGACCAGAGTGTGCTTTGCGCGGGAGTGGCTTTTCCATCTCAGCATGGCTAGCTCTTTCCTGCCAACTTCTTTTTCAGGTTCCTAACACTTAACTGTTACTAGAGACGTGCTTCTGACTGAGACCATACAGCACAGCTTCCTATATGAAAAATGAAAATTTTGACTAAAGAGCATGCTTGAGAGGGATGTTTTATTTCAGTCAGAAATTTAAACCCAGCCCTGCTAAGCCACCTGATGTGTAGGTTTTGGCTTACCATCCTTTCAACGGTTCAGCATGACAGGTGATTTCAGTTAGGGTTTACTAGGGATGATGGATTATCTGGTACCCTACATACTTCACTACTATTAATAGGAAAAGATTGACTGGTTTTAGGCATGACTGAACATTTCTTGTTTAATCCAAAAGCTTGCAGTTCGTGAGTTTTTGCTCAGTTTTACTGTGTCTCTACATATGGAATGCCCGTTATTGCTACCTAAACTGCATAGTGTGTGTGTGTTTAAAAAAAAAAAAGAAGAAACAAACCAACAATCCACACCCCCCAGCCCCTAACCCCCCCCAACAAAAAAAATCACTCCAAACCTGAAGAAGTACTGAGTGGAGTATTGATTCTGTTATATGAAGCTGAAACATGTGTTTCATTAGCTAAGCTTTGCATGTGTTTACAAACCATTGTTATTCTAGAATGTTAATTGTTTGAAGGAAGGCTGTTGATAACTGTTTGGCATGTGGCCCAGAGAAGGGGGTGTGTGTGAAGATAAAGAAACCCCGCATGTGCGGTCTTTTCCAGGATCAGATTCTTCTGGACTCTCTCCAGTAGTTACCAGTCGGTCTTGAACTGGGGACCCCAGAACTGGTCACAGTACTCTAGATGTGGCCTCACTAAGGCAGAATAGAGGAGGAGGATAACCTCCCTCAACCTGCTGGCCACACTCTTCTTGATGCACCCCAGGATATCATTGGCCTTCTTGGCCACAAGGGCACACTGCTGGTTCATGGAGAGAGAGCTTGTCATTGACCAGGACTCCCAGGTCCTTCTCCATAGTGCTGCTTCCCAGTAGGTCAGCTCCTAACCTGTACTGGTGGTTGGGGTTGTTCCTCCCTAGGTGCAGGACCCTACATTTGCTCTTGTTGAGTTTGATTTGGTTCCTCTCTGCCTGACTCTCCAGCCTGTCCAGATCTCACTGAATTGCAGCACAGCCTTCTGGTGTGTCAGCCACCCCTCCCAGTTTGGTATCATCAGCGAAACTTGCTGAAGGTATGCTCTGTCCCCTTATCCAAATCATTGATGAATATGTTTGCAATGTTCTTAATACAGAACAAGCAAAAAGCCAAAAACGTTAGCTTTGTTGCTGACAAAAGGTACCTGCTTAACTGCTGGAGTCTGGTTTTGTTGCTCTGGTACTGTAGCAGATTTTCCTGAAGACCCTACTGCAACTCTGTGTTAACCTTCAGTTTGATATGCCTGACATGGGTTTGCTCAGAATGATGCATCTCTAGGCATCTCTGACATAAGAGTAAACATTCATTTATACTATCTGAAAGAGCAGTAGTAACAGGACTGAAATTTCCCAAGGACTGTTTGGTGCATGGTGCTGTTGGATGAAATGTGAAAGCAGAGTCAGTGAGTGTAGATAAAAGCAGGGGTGAGTGCTTGAGGAGCCTTGTGATAGAGAGGCCGGATTTGCCACTGGGTCAGCTGAAGAAGGGGCCTAATAGAAATGTTTTGACAGCCTGGGTAAGTGGAATGGGATGGTTTGTGGACTTACGGTGGAGGAAGCTTGATGCAGCCACCTTATGAAGTTAAGTTTCAGTCCTTCCAGGACTTTTCACAGAGGAGAGCATCTCTCATGCGCATGTTTTCTAAGATAAACAAATGATGTTGCTGCATGATAAATGGCAGTTCAGGGTGGCTTTTACTCTGAACAATATTAACCAAGCTAGGAGTACCCATGTTTTGCATCATCCCAGCAGAAGTTACCTCCTAAGTCTTTGGTGGGTACTTGATGATATGTGTAACCTATGGGGTCAAACCCAGGCAAATATTACAAGAAATTCAGAAATTGTAATGCAACAGCCACTGCCTCTGTTCAGAGGTCTGTGTTTTATGACCTGTTCCGGGCAGTAGTGGCTGTGCAAGCTGTTGCTACATGAGGCACTGGGACAGACTTGCGGACTTAAAATGCCTCCTACTTGCTTGCCAAGTCTTGGGTACGGTGTCTTTCTGGGTGTTATATATATTCTCTTTCCTTCTAGATTTTCTTTGTCCTTAAGAGGATGAGTAGTAGTCCTACTATTCCCTATTGGAATGGATGTTTTTGAGACTCCATTGCATGCCATGGTACCTTTAACTTCTGGAATGCACTATACAATAGTGCTGAACACAGTGGGGAAGAAGGAAACCGTTCAATCCTATCAGAGGAATACTTGAGCAACAGTTGATGCCTGCATAGTTGTTTGTTCTATGTGAACAGATTTATCCCTAGTTTCATTTTGAAAAGACAGTTATGTCTGTAAATAGATTTATATAACTTGCATTATCGTTAAATGTGCATAATTTTAAGAGAGCTTAAATATAAAATAGACATTTCATTTACAATAATTACACATTTATTTATGTCCTAGAATGGAATCTTTGTTGCTTTAATAAAAAGATGCATAACTCTTATGAGTAATACAGCATGACAGCTTTGAAGCATCTTATGTAGAACACAGCTATTTTAGTTTATAAAGGAGCATAACTGCTGCATAATGATGAAGGGAAACTGTGTATCCTTTTGTTTTCCAAGAGGAAAACAAAATTGGTGGTACAGTAGTGTTAAAGATGTTATGGCATTGATAAGGAAATGTGAAAACATGTAATTGGAAGAACTAATGTAAGTGGATTAGGTATGTGACAGTCTCTAAAATTATTCTTTCCTTTAACAACTCTGAGTCACAGTGCTTAGAAGAAGAGACACTAATTAGGTAGGGAATGGAAAACAGGGGTCTAAAATGACCAGTAAACACAGATCTTCCTATCCTAGCCTTCAGCCTCTACCACTTTCCTCTAAGCAGGAAAAATAGTTACCAATTTTGTGTGAAAAATAAGGAAATGTACACTGATAGTGTTTCCTTGAGACTGAGATGAATGTGACAGAACTGAGTGTTTTCAGGGTCCGTGTAAGAGGACACGTTACTTAATGGATGGTACTCCAAGTTTGGTCCTGTGTAGTTCTTAAATATGAGGGAATCTGTTTAGCTGTACAGATGAATAGGAAGCATTTTTTTAAATGGAGCATTGTTAAATCTTTCTTTAATTGTGTTTGTGTGGGTGTGAGTGTGTATTTTTTGTTACTAAAAGGGTTGAAAACTAAAGATGAATTAAAGTCTGTTCTTGTAAGAGACTAATACCATATGTAATAAAACGTTTTACTGTTACATGGATGTGGCATCATTCTGCAATGTCAGAATCACTTTCAGAACACTCCAGGCTTCCCCATATATCTATATATCTCCTAGGTACCGCTTCCGTGATAGATAAATACTGAGGGGCAATTTGTGACCCAGCTGTATTAGTTTCTCTTGGGTCGGGGATGTTACCGATAGTGCAATTATAGACAGGGGTATAGTTATCACAGCAGCTTCTCAAAGGGTAAATTGGCTTCTGATCTCAGTTCTTTCCTAAATTTGGGGCTTGATATTAGAATGCTTGCTTGCTTATACCAGAATACTGGATATTGGATTATATGTCAATAGTATTTCAATTTAATAGCTGAATGTTGAAGGAATATTCATGAAACCACTTCTTGAAGACGTGGCCATTTTTGTGCTAAAAAGCTGAATGCTCTTCTGAAAACTGTTCTGTCAAGGATTTTCAGCAGGCCTTAATCTTAACATTTTCCTGTAGCTTATTCTGATTCAGATTTCAGAAGTAAACTGGTTATTTCACGTCATGAGAACATCTTACATTAGGTGTTGTATTTATTTTTCAAAGAACAAGTTAACATTGGTTTAGATGTGTATGTGGTGGTGATGTAGATTATCACATTACCTGCCACCTCCTCCTTTTTTTTTTCCCAAAATAAAAGAAAAAAAATAAATTACAAATTGCAGAAGTTAGGTGCTGCCAATGGTTCACAGTCATCTTGGAGACTTGTGGGTAAAGGTGATGCATCAAATATCCTAAATCTAAATATCTTACATGACTGAATAATAAAAAACACAGACACAGGACAAACTCCAAAACAAAAGGCATAATGTGCTGTCAAACTAACACTGTTGACTTTAAAGTATTTTATTTACCAATAAGATATATTTTTTTAAAACATCTGCTTTTAATAATAGGCTCCTTTTAGAGCATGAAATTCCCCAAATGAAAAATATGCAATGAATTTCATTTTAGGTGGAGCCTGCTGCTTGGCTGGCAACTCATTGTCATGGAGTCTAAATAATGCTAGGGGAATTTTTTTTTTTTTCTCTGAGGTAATTAATGCTCTAGAGTCTACAGAAGCTTATTTCAGTGCTATAAGAATAAAGAATATAACCTGCTTCATGTGCATTTACCCACCAGTCACACCAATGCCATAACAGACTGTAATTGTTCTTGGTCTTCTGCATGCCACTTTCTTTGACAGAGCTGCCATTCATGCTCTTGGTTCTAGATGGTGGTCTTTCAATTCATGTCTGCTCTCCTGCTCAGACTGCACTCTCCCCAATTTTTTTTTTAATTTTTTTTGTAAAATAGCTAGTAACCTTGAGCACTTTCATCCTGTTCTGGTTTTCAGGGTTTGCACAGACTGTGGAGTTAGTGTGCACCTTGTACACTTTTCCTCACAAGTCCTGACAGAAACATCAAATTTTTTGTTCAGCTAGGGGCAAAAAAGTCTGTGTTTAAGCATCAAGACAAAGTGAGTTTTTAAGTTGAGTGTTTCTCAAGGAGTGTATTAATACGAATTTAGTCATTGTGAAAGTTGTGTAGAAATTGAGCACTAAAGAATTGGCAATCATGCTGGAGATGAGCTGGCTGATATAAAAAAGAAAGCCCTAGTCTGTTGAAGATCACTCTCCTGAGCATAGCAAGGTGCTAACGCTAATCCAGTTGCAGCTTTCCATTGCACCAGATTGCTTCTCCTGAAGACTGAACCCTGTTGTCAGTTCAGACTATAAGGCATGCATGCAACTTTCACACCTTTTCCAGAGCTTATTTTGTTGTGATCACATGGAATACTGAAGGTTAACTGTCCTCTGTTTTCTTAGTGTCTTCCTAGATCCAGCCTGGAGGTCTGGTGGAGGAAATCAGCCGTATTCTGAGAGTTCAGAGAGGATAGAGGAATTATCGTGTTAGGAAGTAGTGTCCTTTCACTGATTCAGCTGATAGAATCATAGAATCATTTAGGTTGGAAAAGACATTTTAAGATAATCAAGTCCAACCATTAACCTAGCACTGCCAAATCCACTGCTAAACCATGTCCCAAAGTACTACGTGTACAAATCTTTTAAATACATCCAGGGAAGTGACTCGACCAATGGGTGAAGAAATGTTTTCTAACATCCAGTGTAAATCTCCCCTGGCACAACTTGAGGCCATTTCCCCTTGTTCTATCACTTGTTACTCAGGAGAAGAGAGCAACACCCACCTTGCTACAACCTCCTTTTAGGTAGTTGCAGGGAGTGATAAGGTCTTCCCTCAGCCTTTTTTTCTCCAGGCTGAACAATCCCATTTCCCTCAGCCGCTCCTCACAATACTTGTTCACCAGACCCTTCACCAGCTTGTTGCCCTTCTCTGGACATGCTCCAGCACCTCAATGTCTTTCTTGTAGTGAGGGGCCTGAAACTGAACACAGTACTTGAGGTGTGGCCTCAGGTGTTGAGTATGGGGGGACCCAAGTGCAGGACCCAGCACAGAGCATTGTTGAACCTCATGCAATTGGCCTACAGCCTATGGATCCAGCCTGTCCAGATCACTCTGTAGACCCTTCGTACCCTCCAGCAGATCAACACTCTGGCCCAACTTGGTGTCATCTGCAAACTTGCTGAGGGTGCATTTGATCCTCTCATCCAAATCGTTGAAGATATGAAAGAGAACTGGCTCCAGTACTGAGCCCTGGGGAACACCGCTTGTGACCAGCTGCCAACTAGGTTTGACTCCATTCATCACGACTCTTTGGGCCTGGCCATCCAGACAGTTTCTTTTAGCCAGCAAAGCATATGCCCATCCAGGTCATGAACAGCCAGTTTCTCCAGGAGAATGCTGTGGGAAATGGTGTCAAAGACTTTAATAAAGTCCAGGTAGACAACATCCACAGCCTTTCCCTCATCCACTAAGTGGGTCATAGAAGGAGATAAGGTTAGTCAAGCAGGACTGCATCCAATAAAGGGTGGAGATTCTCTTTAGTCCTCTTTTTACTGCTAACTTATAGGAACATTTTTTTCTTGTCTTTTATGGCAGTAGCAAGGTTAAGTTCTAGTTGAACTTTGGCCCTTCTCATTTTCTACCTCCATAATCTCACAACATCCTTGTAGTCCTCCTGAGTTGCCTGCCCCTTCTTTCAAAGGTCATAAACTTTTTTTTTTTTTTCTCTTGAGTTCCAGCCAGGCTGGTGGTCTTCCCCACTGGCTCATCTTTCAGCACATGGGGACGGCCTACTCCTGAGCTTTTAAGATTTTGTTCTTGAGGAATGTCCCACTTTCTTGGACTCCTTTGCCCCTCA
>VWZZ01003488.1:57148-76691 GCA_013399095.1 Psophia crepitans | reverse complement strand
CCTTCCAGTACCTGAAGGAGCCTTATGAAATCTGCAGAGGGGACTGTTTACAAGGGCATGTACTGTTAGAACAAGAGGTAATAGTTTTAAACTAAAAGAGGATAGATTTAGATTGGACGTTAGGAAGAAATTCTTTCTTCCTAATTCTTTCTTCTTTAGGAAGAAATTCTTTCTTCCTAACCCTTCCTGTGAGGGTGGTGAGGCACTGGAACAAGTTGCCAAGAGAAGCTGTGGATGCCCCATCCCTGGAAGAGTTCTAATACAATAGGAGGGGAAGATGCTAGCAGGAGGAAGGAGAATGACCAACAGATGAAGCTAGGTGTAAAGCAAATGATTAGCTACCAGAGAAACATGGTTGTTGAGGCTGTTACTTAAGAGTTACAGGGGCAGCCTTTTGCTTCTTCTTTCACTCTTTAAGGTGAAATGCTAATAGAGCAAAGCTGGAAGGAAAAATAAACGCATGCAGATGAGATGGTATCTTCTATCACCAGAGAAATCTGTGAAGTGACAGATGAGGCTGTGTAATGAAAAGAAAGGGGAATGCTAAGCATTTTATTCTTTTGAGTTTATAACTGCCATGAATTATTTTTCCAATTTAGAAAGAATCCAGGGTTTTGGCTAAAGAAAAGTTTTCATAAAAGGCATTTGCTTTCTGCAAAACATAATACTGACACAGACACCCTACTGTGAAAATTTTAAACTTGCACTTTAGGGTTTCATTTCCTTCTGTTATAAGGCTGCCATGATGAAGTCTCTAGAAACAGTCCCCCATAAATTGCAGGTGTAGAATTTGGGGGTGTAGGGATGCTTCATACTAACCATCTCATTCCCAGTTGTTTTATTGTTGGGGTTTTTTTTAAGGCAGCATTCTTTTTTAAAGACAGCATTCTGTTTAGTCTATCTGTAAAAATCACAGAGAAGAAACACTTAGAAATGAGAATGTACTTTATATTTCTTATAATAGGTGGAATGAGTGTTCACAAATGTATTAAGACTGTTACAGAGAGAAGCAACCTGAAGCCATGAATGTACCAGTTAAAGCATTCAATTGAAATAGTAATTCACCTTTAAAGAAAGGTGTGGAAGAAAAAAGATGTTTTTCCTCGGAGGTGTCTCCTCACAAGAAACATAAAAACGCATTCTTCCAGAAGGAGTTCAGGCAACGCTAAAGCATAAAAAGATTGTAGTTTGATTTCCGTGGGTTTTACTGACCCTTTGCAAAGTGAAAGTGGTGCCAAAAGACATCTCAGATCATCAAGGCAAATGAGACTTCATCTTAAGAAAGCATGGGAGATTTCATCCTAATCTAAGAGACAGTGAGGTGGAAATCCATTGGGATGCTGAGGCAGTCAGTAGATAATTTTAGTGTAAATGCTAATGTTTACAATTTGATTTATTTTCTGATGGTCGTTCCAATCCTTCAGTGCCATGATTTTAAGCAAGTTATTTATTCTATTACCCTTGAATCTCATCTGGTCATACTGCTGAATAACTTGACAGGGAGCGGGGTATTCCTAGTAGTTAGGGTTCTTCCAGCTGCCTTACTGAGACAGTCTAAGAAGAGCACAGCTCCCTACCATGCTGCTCGGGGTTACTCACGGCATCCTGAGGTACGAACCGACTGATTTGCAATGGTGTAGGCCAGCCTCCTGTCGTGGTTTTACCCCAGCCGGCAGCTGAGCACCACACAGCCGCTCGTTTCCCCCCTGTGGGGAGGGGGAAAGGGAAAGAAAACAGCCTCCCCTGAGCTGTGATAACGACAGATGGCAGTTTACTGGGACAGGAAGGGAGTGAAAAAAAAAACAACAATACCAGGGATACACAATACTGTACAACTCAGACCACACACTCAGACCCGTTCCGAAACCAGACTGTCTCAGAGCTGCGCTGCTTCGAGAAGTACCGCCCCTTCCCGACCAGCACCCCCTATGCTGAGCATGACGCCCCATGGTATGGAATACCTCCTTTGGCTGATTTGGGTCACCTGTCCTGGCTGTGTCCCATCCCAGCTTCTAGTGAAATTGACTCTATTCTAGCCAAACCCAGAACACCTCCAAAAGGACACTCAGCAGTCACAGAGGAAAAACAAGAAAAAACCTCTGCTGTCTGAGTGCTGGGGCAATTGATGACTGCTGAACCACAGAAAAAAAAAAAATCTCTCCTCAGATTTACCTTACAATTTTGTAATGTTCCCTTCCTTCTGTACAAATACTCTCTAAGCTGAAGTATTCCTCCTTCTCCCTGATAAGTGCCCACTCTGTCTTTCTCAAATTCTTTACATCTTTTCTTGATTTTATGCTCTGAATAAGAGCAGCATGCTGGAATATTCTACATTTTTAAAGCTGGAAAGCGTCCCATTGCAGGATGTTATTGCAAATGTATTCAAATAGTTTACGGTGATGAGAATATTTTCATTTTTGGAGGGCAGTTCACATGAAGTAACATATGTCTTGCTGGTAACAAGAGGAAGTAAAAAGCACTGTGGCAGTTTGGGGAAGAAGCAGAGAAAAAAAATCTATCAGTTTATGGTTAGGAAATAGAACAGAACATGGTGCCAATACACTGCAAATGAGTAAATCATTACAGTTTTGTGGGAGGACCACAAGTGCCTATGCATTAGGAGGAGACAACTGTGAAGTTCTTGAAAGCCTTTTTTGGTTTTCAGAAAACCTGCCGTGCATTTATCTGAGCTGACTTCTGGAGCAGAAACTAGATACAGTACTTTAAGGTAAGTTGGGTCAGATTTTGCTGCCATTACTAACATTCTGTAGAAGTCTGAGTTTAAAGAGCCTTTGGGCATTTAAGGAGTGACATTTGCTGGCTAAAAATCAATTCTCATCAAGATCTCCTTGGCTTATATACTAGAATCTGTACTTTGAAGCTCAGAGGAATTATTGAGAATTTAAATGGGGGAACAGGGAAAAGGAGACCAGAGAAGCAGCTCAGAAGTCCAGCAGGGAAATAGCTTCTTTTCCCCATCCACTATACATTACTCAACTGTGAGAGAAATAATGAAACCAAAGGAGACCTGAGAGGAAGCTTATTTTTAAGCAAGGTGTATGACTTGTGTCCGTTGAGAGCCAATTTAGGTGAATCTTGAGGCTGAATCTTTGTGACGTTTTATTTACTGAATGTTGCTCTCCAATTGTCTGATAAAGTAAATCAAAATCCGTCTACTGGAGATGATATGAGAGAGATGGGTATGTCTGTCTCTTTCTAGACAGTATCACAAGAGGAAAGTGGAGAAACAGCAGGTGTAAGAGTTAAAATGGCATAGCTGACCCCACACCCTATCATGTACGGGTTCAAGGACAGACCCCATCCTCATTCCCAGGACTTTCTCATCATCAGACCAAGCCATGAGGCTGGATGGTAGAAGCTTGCAAAAGCAAAGAGATGTATAGAAAGCAGGATCAGAGATGGTGCTGAAGTTTTCTGTCTCCTGTGTGACGAGGATTTAAAGGCTTCATGGCTAACACCAGTTACCGTTTAAAAAAAAATAAATTCTTGAACCCACTTGCAGCCTCATGTATCACAATCACCAGTGGAAGAAAAGGTCACTGGTCTAATTCTTCATACAGGCACCGGGAATACTAAAATGTAAGAGTCAATGTGAGATATTATATACAATAATTAGGATATAACCATGTTCATATATTTTCTTATATATGAAATTACTTTGTCTGTACTTCTACTTTAAGAAATTACAGTGGATGTTGTTCCTATGGTTACTGGGAGACAGCTGATTTCTATAAAAGGAGAAAAAAATCACTGTAACTGGAATTGTCTGCTGTGTTAAAAGTCACTTTGTACTACAATTTTTATTTAAGAGGATGCTGAAGATTTTGCATCTAATCAGGTACAATGTGACTAATAAAATATTTTAGATGAGTAACAAAGTGTAATTAATTTTGTCAGCTTTTCTAATTTTGTCCCCCCTTCCCTGCCTCCAAAGATTTGAGATTTAGGATGTCAAAAAACATCAAGGAGATTTTAGAGCAGCAAAGGACAGACTGATCTTAAATGTGGTCAGAAGAGAATAGCTAAAAATAAAATCCACTACACACCGCTGTCTATAGTACTACCATCTGATCCAGATTTGGGGTGCATTGGGAAATATTGACCTATTATAATCCACATTCACTGACCACATTATTTTTTTTCCTCCATGTATGAGCTAAAAGAAAATTTAAAATCATTTATATTCAGAAGGGAGTTTCTCTTCTTTTGAGAACTTAAAACACTCTTCAACATAATTCTAGTGGTTTAAACAAGGACAGGTTAAAAAGTAGTAGAAAGTTTTATCTGTTTGAGAGGAAAATGTTTTTCAGGCTGGTTGATATAATCTCTTTCAGTGAGCCAGGTGAGGAATAGACTTCATCAACTTAGAAGTTTTCAAACTTTCCACATCTTATTTACAGTGTAAAAAATAATTCACACAAAAATGAAAAGATCTTGTTTATTTGACTGGTGTCTGTTGCTCTGCCCTCATGGTATTTCTGTTTCAAAGTAATTTACACTGATAAAAGAAAGCATCTGTTATGGATTTAGGGTAGAAGTACCCCAAGAATCAAGTTCATGCAAATGTTATCTTTTATGTATTTTCTGCGAAGGCACAAGTAAGAGCATTTTTATGATCATGAAGTTTGGGTCTCGTTACACAATATAAAGCACAAAGAATATTGTCTATTTATTTCTGCATCATATCTATGATTTCTCTTGGAGCTTCAATTTATATTTTAGAAGCATAGTCAGTTTTGATTTCGGAAAAAAAACAGAATAGATTAAAAAAAATCTTTTTATATTCAAATTTTTTCTTCATATCCCTGATCCTTTTTCTGTAGGCTTTTCCAGCCTGTTTTTCACTCTGCGCTCTTTCTCACCCCCACTGGATTATTTCTTTGTATTCTCTGTTCACTTGCCTAGCAGGGGAAAACAACAGTGAAGCAAAACAAAGCAAATCACTCCTCAATGGACAGAAAAGCCAAAATGTTATATTCAAGATGAAATGTCAAAACTATAATATGTGAGTAGGTTTCAAAATTAGACAAAAATTACTTTGACTGTTCTTATAGTTCTGAGTGGCTGACAATCTCACAATTCATTTATTGGCCTGACCAGAGTGTCCAAGGCTGACAGTTTTTGGGGTGACTTCATTTCGCTTTAGCTGGGACTGCACCACTGCTTTCCTCATTCTGAGCAGTTATTTTCTGCTTGTCTGTGGATTTACACTGTCATTCAAAGCAGACACCTGGGTAACATTTGCTGTGAATATTAACCATGGGCATGCAATAAAATGTTTAAACCATAATGCACCAAATCTCATCTCTAACGTTCTTGTAACATGTGAGTGTCAGGGTGCAGCAGTACTCATCAGGACAGCAAAGCTCTGCCCGGGCTCTCACAGCTGACAAGGAAAAAACCAAAAAGTCTACACAGTACCCACATGGCAGCAAACTTATGCAAATGCACTAATTAAGGCTTGGGAATTCAAAGAAATTCACTGGTACTCGGTTGTGAATTTTCTCGCTCTTTTGGTTTGAAGGAGCTGCAATGCTTTGTCTTTCTGAAAATGACTTGGAGCACGTCTGACAGCAAAATATAATCTATTAAAGAACAGGCAAGATCGTTTTTACTTTGAAGAACACTGAAATAATTATTGGGACAGATTCTGCCATCTTCCTTACATTTTCTTTGGATTATTCAGAAGGAAACTTTTACTGCAGAGGAGTCATAAGAACAACAAGATACTGATAAACAGGTACTGCCACCAGTCATGGCTTAATTGATTCTTTCCTCTTAGAGTAAATTAATGAGTTAACTCTATAACTGGTGTCAACTGCAATAGTTTCACTGGTTTCAGTGAAAAAGTGTAGGTACATAACAATTGCAGATATGTCCCAGAGAGGAACCTTGAAGAATAAAATATTGCAGAAGACAGAAAGGAAGACAAAATCTCTTTCTATGTTAATGACTCAGGATCAGTGTTTTTCGAATAGAAGCATTTGAAGAAAACAGAAAAGGGAGTAATCAAGGCCTTCTGTATAGCATTTATTTTACAGTAGTAAGAATACCAGTATAGGTGAATTCTCATACTTCCCACACCCTTTCAGTAAATGTGATCCTTTGGAAGAGAAAGGAAAAGCAGAATTGCCATCACTGTTTCGCACTCAGAAGAGAAGGAACAGTGGGAGGACCTCCAAACCCCTTACAAATCCTTCCAATGAAGAAAGGCAAGAACATGTCGTCATTCAAAATCACCTGTCTACAAGCACACATCCTGCATTAAACATTCAAAAAGGAACCTTGAAGGGATTAGTAAAAGTTCAATTGCTTAAATAAAAGCTCAACGTGAGCTTAGTGAGGTTTCTAGGTAAAAACTGGCAGCCTTTTTGTTAGATAATGTGGACCCTGGGTGTGAATTCTTCTCAGCATACAAAGATAGTGTACATAGAGAGAAGGCAAACTGCTCTCTGCCACGTTACTTCCACAAGAGTCACGCTTCCTAAAGGTGATTTGCTGTCTTTTCATGCATTCTGAGAAACATGAAGGGAGAAAAAAAAACAAACCCCAAACCCTGACAGTGCTGAAACGCTCCAAACTGAAGACTAGTTATTGCACTTCGTCACCTGCTATCCATTAATATTTAATCTGCACATGGATAAAATGTCAGTGGAGCTGTCCAGAAACATCTGGATGTTATGATACCTAACAAATCTAATAGGCACAGCTAATGAGCCCAAAGACGGGGAATGCATTATGTGGTTGCTGTTACAGCCTTCACCCAATGAATATAAATAGGCTTTCGTTGATCTTTTGTCCTACTAAAATGTAATCCAGTTTATTGAACTGGTGAATTGCATTAACCATTTTGACATTATTTCCTTATAAATCTAACATGGTGTCCTTGTTCTGTTCTTTGTCCGTATGTAACACTAACCAAAAAGAAAGGACAAAATCCCATGACAGAAAGGGGTTCCAAACCCCTGATGGATGTTGATTTAAATGGGAAACGTTTTTTAAAGCTCGGAGAGAATACCACACATCTGCAGAAAAGGGCTGGGGAGGAGGTTGGAGGAATGCATTATAAAGGATGTATTTTGTACTCAAAAGGACATGCGTTACAGACTTGGAGCACAAATAAATGAAGGTTTGTAAGCAGAACTCAGGAAAGGCTTACGTGTCTGAAAGATTGCTCACTTTTCACTGGTATAATAGTTTATCACACATTTACAAGCCTCGCTTCACAAATTGAAGTCAGCATGGCTAAAAAAAACATGAAATAAACAACGGTCTTTAATTAACAGTGGTTATTTTACCATTCCGTTTTAAAACATCTTAAAATATTTCATAAGCTGGCAGTTGTGACAAAATTGCCAAAGTTGGGATTGCATGTTTAACATGGTCTCTGCTGTTTGCATGCAAGTGACTAAAAGGGCTGAAAACATACAGTTGTGCCTAAGAGACAAAACATAATCTTATTCTACTGTATCTTTAACAATGATCTGCATGAGGGGATTGGGAGCACCCTCAGTAAATTTGCAGATGACATCATGTTGGACTGAAGTGTTGATCTGCTTGAGGGTAGGAAGGCTCTACAGAGGGGTTTGGATAGGCTGAATCGATAGGCTGAGGGCAATTGTATGAGGTTCAACAAGGCTAAATGTTGGGTCCTGCATTGGGTCACAACAACCCCAAGCAATGCTACAGACTTGGGGCAGAGTGGATGGAAAGGACTGGTGGAAAAGGACCTGGGGTTGTTGGAAAACAGCCAGCTGAATATGACCCAGCAGTGTGACCAGATGGTCAAGAAAGCCAACCGCATCCTGGCTTGTATGTGTGGCCAGTGTGGCCAGCAGGACTAAGGATCATCCTCCTATTCTTGGCCCTGGTGAGGCTGTACCCTGAATACTATGTTCAGGTTTGGGCCCCTCACTACAAGACAGACATTGAGGTGCTGGAGCATGTTCAAAGGAAGGCAACGAAGCTGGTGAAGGGTCAAGAGCACAAGTCTTATGAGGAGCAGCTGAAGGAACTGGGGTTGTTTAGCCTGGAGAAAAAGAGGCTGAGGGGAGACCTTATCACTCTGCAACTACCTGAAGGGTAACCAGGTGGGTCTTGGTCTCTTCTCCCAAGGAATAAGCAATAAAACAAGAGGAAATGGCCTGAAGTTGTTCCAGGGGAGGTTTAGATTGGGTATTAGGAAAAATTACGTCACTGGAAGGGTTGTCAATTGCTGGAACAGGCTGCCCAGGGAAGTGGTTGAATCACCACCCCTGGAGGTATTTAAAACACATGTAGATGTGGCGCTTAGGGACATGGTTTAGCAGTGGACTTGGCAGTGTTAGGTTAATGGTTGGACTTGATCTTAAAGGTCTTTTCAAGCCATAACAATTCTATAATTCTATGTCTAATTTATTCTTCATTCACCTCACAAAGGACTCTATGCTGAGAAACACAGGATTAACTGCATTTCTTGTGTTATTGTTGTTTATTGCAAATATGTTAATACAAACACAAAATAAATGCTTCGACTACCTGGATTTATCATAGTCATAGACAATATCTAGATTTTTTTTTTTATTCACAACTCATAAATCTGAAGAGTTAGATGTAAAACTTTCTGATGACAAACACAGTACATTTCAGAGGCAGATTTTAGTCTTCCTACTGTGTTTTACTCTCATACTGACCTGTGACTCCCTTTCATTTTAAAAACATGCATTTATTTCCAGGTGATAGCAGCAAAACAGCCAAGGTAAAGGCAGGTTACAGAATTCTTGTCTAGTATCCCTGAAGCAGGTATGTGTATCCCCAGGAATCAGACTCAAGGGCAGAAAATCTCCCCATGGCTACTCTGAAAGAAGGAGGTAGATCATCCCAAACACCTGAGTCCAGCTATGTCCTTTCACCTGTAAATCCGTTTCCGTCAGTCTTCTGTGTATTTTCTTTTCCCCAGTAATTGCTCCTGCAGCTCTACAGGATATTCATCTGCCTGAATATCAAAGGTAAGTTTTCCATGATTTCCTCAGCTTACCATTCACATTCAGACCCTGTTTATATGAGCCTCAAAGACTGTCAGACTGCAGTTAAGGGAAAGGTTTGAACAAAAGATTTAGTGAGGAAACAGTAGACAAGAAGTGAATCCATAACCTTAACTAGGCTCATCCAAGTCACTGTTTTCAGTGATGAATGGAAAATGTTGTGAATTTGCTTCCACTATGAAAATACTGAATTTTTATACAAAAATTTTTTGCCCTTGTGGCATTTTCTAGTCAAAGGAATTACAAAAAAGAAACCAAACCAACCAAAAAACCAACCCAAACCAAAACAACAGGAAAAGCAGAAACAACTATGTATTTTTTGCTTTTACATTTTCTATTTTTAGAAAAAAAATTAATTTATTCTAAAACCAAAATCCCTACCAAAACACAGTTTTGATGAAAAGATTTCATCTGATTCTAACATTATTGCAGTTTTTCACACAAATGTCAATACAGGTGGTAGAAATAATTTATGACACTTTTACCACTTTAAATGCCAAATAGATCTTTCCGAACGTGCAGACAACATCTCAGAATGATTAACGGAAACTTTCTGTATTTGGTAATTTGTTTTGTATTTATTTAATGTTAGGATGTGCTAAGGACTGTGAAGGACCAGTTGTGCAAGTTACTGTATAGCAGCAGAAGAAATAGATCCATGCATCAGAGAGGGAACACAAACAAAGGACACATGAGGTGAAGGAACAGCAAGCTGCTGCCGTAAGGAAAGCAACACGGCTCAGAGGAAAAGCAGAAGTTGCTGTCTGCTCTTCAGATCACCTGAGAAGAGAAATGTGTAATTAGAATCCAAACAAATATCCTCACAATTGGATTTTGACAACGGAAAAATAATATCTCTACTATTTTTATGAGTCATCTGTTCTGAAATCAATTAGGCTTTGGGTATTCTGGTGAATACTGATGGCTTGACAGCCTCATGTCTGTTATATAGGCAAAAAAATTAAGAGATGAGAACAGCTTATAAAAAAACTAAAAAATGAGAATAATGAATGCCTAAAATAGGAAAGGAAATTGAGTAAGAAGTCTTCAATATCCTTCCAAATACTAGAATTTTTAAATGATCTACTCTTTTTCTTTAAGATAGTTGTGAAATATTAAAAAGGGAGCGAAAAATCAATCTCTTAGATTAAATAAATACTGTACTAGTAGAAGTTTTCACAGAAGTGAAGAAAAAGTGAGGAAAAAAAATTGTTAAAAGATGACCAATGAGCTTTTGTGTATTTACATATGGGTCAAGACATTTATTCTGGAACTGCGCTTTTTAACTTTGCATATGTAATATCGAAGATAAAATCTTTTCAATTATTTTTCCCCAAATCTGTGTGGGATGTTAACAATTCTAAGAAATTTTATAAAGAAAAGGAAGATATTAGATATTTACTACGCCTGCCTTTGTAGCAATTTACTAGATATATAAGTGAAATAGCCTTGAGCCCAGTGTTTAATATTGAGCAATTTGATGGAGCTGGAATAGATTTTACCCTCCAAAAATGTAGGAATCAAAACCACATCTCTGTTGGAGATGACTTTGGAGTCAACAAGAGATGACAGCAAAAGAGATCCTCTTCTGTCCACAATATCCTTGCTGGATTCAAACGAAGCTCACATCTCGCTAGTGGATACCATGGCTCAAAATGAAGAATGTGAAATTATTTTCACATTCCAATATGAGTTGCAAAAATTGGTGATGGGAAGTGAGAAAGCCAACAGCTCTGTGCTGCTTTTATTAGATGGTCATTTCCCCTTTTCGGCATTGTAAATCATAACCAAGGTCGGCTTTTTCACCTGGCAGGATAATCCAAGTGAGGGAAAAGTTGTTCTCTTTCTTTATTTCACAGCACAGCAGAAGCTCAAATAAGTGGGATGCGACAGGAGAATCAGGCCTTTAGATTGCAAGTTGTGGGTTCTTTTAAGAACCAGCCTCCACAAGTATTACTAAGAGTAAGGATATTAAACGACTGTAGAGCAATGCTTTTTAAAACCTTTCTAAAATAATAGCTCACAACTATACTTGTGTCTAGGTTTGGTTTTTTTTTTCCATTTCAGAATGATTTCTACAATATTGCAAATTGTACATATTTATTTTTTCTGCAGTTTTTTACTCATTTGAAATTGATTTTGGGATATCTCAGAGATGCAATGTCATCTTCAGATGTTTAAATTACAGTAATTATAACACCTTCTCATTGCTTGTTACTCTTTGGTCTTTTTTTCTCCCTTTATTTCTGTGTTGTTTACTTGACACAGAATTTGCTCATAATACTAAAAAATACACCTTAAACAGGATAATATACATCACTTTTTCAGCCTTTCCCTGCTTGCCAATTACCATTTTGGATGTAACGCTCTTGTTAATTTCTGCTGTGCAACATATGGATAATTTCTTTCTATTTCCATTGCATTTACTATCGTAATAACTACAGATAGTTCTGCCACACAGTTGCCACTTGTCCCTTGAAATGCAAGAATCTTCTTTGCGTGCCTAATATAACATGGCTGTTCTCTGCAGCATAGCCGATGAGCTCTTCAATCAGGATTTAAACATATAAATTCTGTCACGTTATTTCAAGGGTTAATTACCTCTTTAAAAAAAAGTTTTATATTTCCTAGTTACAGCTAGCTTTGTTTTGGGTAATTCCTGCTTATACATCTATATACAGTTCCCACTATGGTCATACCCTGCACAGTCAACCAAAATGCTGCAGGCTACCCCACAATACCCTGGAATCCAAAACAGTCCAGATGTGATGTTCCCTCTGACCACCATCACTGAAGGTGGAGGTGAAGGTTGCTGCTGGAAGGAATTTGGGTGAACAAGTTTTAGCAGGGAAGTGCAAACTAGAGGGTGACTTCTGAGAGCATGTGGAAACTGCAGATGAAACGAAACTGGGCCAAACTGATCCACAGTTTTATATGGGCCCAAATAACAGTTGTCCAACCTAGAAGAAAGATGCACTGAACAACATGTTGGTTGGACAACCACAGCCCCCAGCCGCAAAGTCCAGAGCTAGTTGCAGATACCCACATAGTCTTTGTAAGCAGTCTGTGCTTTTCCCAGCTGCTCCTGAGGAAACAAAGGTATATGCTGCAGCTGCCGAAGGGAGTCCTCAAAGGAAAACCCCTGGACAGACACCCCAGCATAGCTGAGTGGTCATGAGGCTGGAAGCCACACTGCATATGAAAAGGGGTTTGCTACTTGGGAGAGCAGACACTGTTATAGAAAAATTCTGCCAGTGGTAGCAGGTAAACCCAGTCATCCTGATGGCAGTTAATCTAATGAGCGAAGTTCCTCCAGGATCTGGTCCTCCTGCTTGGTCTGGCTATTAGACTGTGGGTGATAAGGGTTGTAAAGACTACACTGCATCCCCAGCAGGCCCAAAAACTGCCTTCAGAACCAGGTAGTGAGCTAGGTCCCTCAGTCCATCCCCATGCAGCCCATGGCAACCAATGGCTGTGAAATGCATGCTGCAAAATCAAGTGCGTGAACTGAGAGGCTGAGGGCAACCTCTTCAGTGGAAGAAAAATAGTCACCTTTGTAAACTTATTCACAATCACAAGCACTGCTTTGTGTCCATGGGATGCAGGCACATCCACAGTGAAATCCATTTAAATAATTTGCTGTGGATGCTCAGGAGGTGGTAAGGGTTGGTATAGACCCTGCAGCCTCTGTGTCGGTCTCTTGACCTGGGCATAGATACTGCAAGCCCGAGCACAGTTTGCCACCAAGAGGTTGATAGGACTCAACGCAGTCTTCTGACAACCACCATGGCCCACTGTCCGCACATCACAACAGTGCTGAAGGACCTGTGTCCCCACTGGGCATGTACAGCTGCTGATCACCACATGGAAAACCACTCTTCTGTAGGTCCTGCAAAGTATCCCCTTGATAAAAGTGTGTAGACATAGGATCAATGGCCATCTCAAGATCCACAGAACTTAAAAGGCCTCAGAATGCACAACTGAAACAAAATGTTTCAGAGAGAAAAAAATTACAGAGATATGGATCCAACTTTAGGACAGATTCAAAATGAGAGAAAAATCCGTAAGACTCACCAGCTCTAGCAAGCAACAGCTAGAAGAGGTCTACAAGCAATAGATGGAAGAGGTAGACCCCACCTATATGCCAGTTTTATTAGCTCTCCTGAAAACCCACCAAGGGCATTAATAGACACCGTATTTATAAAACAATATTTTCTTTGAACAGATAGCCCATAACTCTGACAGGAACCTGTCCCAAAAATCCAAACCTCACTTTCCACATCTTTCAAAGCAAATCTCAATAAACAAGCAAGATGTTTAGACAAGAATATCTTAAAAAAAACAAAAAAAAAGCATGGATAAGAAGCATAGACAATGTCAAGGAGAAAGAACTGCATCAAAACTAGGAGGGCATCTGCAGCAAGACCCTGGCAGGTGTAACCAAAAAGAAAATTCTGTTGAAATAGACCAAAGAGTCTTCCCATATGTTACAATAGAACCTGCAGTGCTTCTTCCCAGGGCAAGGCTCAGCTACAACGGCTTTTGGGGAGAGTGCTATATAAACATGAACTTTGCAGAACAGACTCCTTTCACAAATGTGGCTTACCCATGCCAGATGATTATATTCCTCAGCTAAGCATTCACATTTTCTTAACAACTAATATGAAATTATTCTGAGTAAATTATCCAGAAGTAGTTATCATGTATCTTTTTTTTCCCCTACTCATTTTATTTTTCAATAGTCTCCATGCCCATTTCTTTTGGAGAGTGGTGTTTTTTTCTTAAATTCTATTAATAGATTTTGTAACATTCATGATTTAGCCTCACTTTTCAGGGCTAAAACTTTTTTTTATTCTAAGCTTTCTTTTATTTCTTTTTTCCCCATTGCAATTTGTCCAGCTCCGCTTGTATGGCAGCAATTTCATGGACCAAAGCCTTCCACTGGGGGTAAGAGAATATATGTAACAATTTATATTGAGTTTCCATCATGTTGTACCAGTTGCCACATATGAATGAATTTAGGTTTCCAACACCCCTGTGAGGTAGGGACTTATTGATTTTCCTTTATTATAGATTGGGGAACAAAGACTTTAAGCAACAAAGCCTCAGTCAATCACAGAGCCAGGAGCAGATCCCAGCTTTCCCAAAACTGGACTTCTGTTGTCTATTGCAAGGCTATTTTCCCACCTTCAAGATGGTGTTATTTTTCAGACAAAAAAATACAAGGGACAGTAATGTTAATATCAGGTGACTCACAAAAATGTAAGACCAGATGTACCCATGGACATCCATTTAAGGTGGTTTCTATAATCCATGTATTTTGTAGTGCAATATTTCTGACAAATTTTATATACCATTATTTTGCAGGAGTCTGTGTGGAAATTTTTGAAAAAATTACTACTGGAGTCTATTAACTAATTTTTTTTTGTGGTATTAAGTATCTCAATCTATTGTCTTTTCAAAGTAGCAATTATTGCTGAACTTTTCCCTTCCATTCATCATTTTTTCCCTGGAAAGGAAGACCTGGTAACCCTGAGCTGTATTTAAGAACACTGCTTCTCATAGAACTAAATAACGATAAGTTGTTTCTAATAGTAGCACGATTACCCCTTTTTTGGCAGTAAAAAGGCTAGTTGTACCTGCAGTGGAGCATATAAATCAAGTTAATTTTAAAGGAATTTTAATAAAATGTCTGAAAGTTAATTTCAGTCATATAGATCCTAAAGTTCCAAAGCTGTTATGTTTTTTCACCTGACAGACTCCTTTGTGACTGCTTCTTGACAATCCACCTTACAAACATTTTCTAGGAAGTATTGCAAGATATAAGTGAAAAGTCAGAAATATTTCTGTTGCATTTAAAACTCCTTTTCTTTTGTTCTCTTACATAGTTTTACGAATTACTTACATCCTGTCTGAAAATCAGCAGCTGAAAAAATGATAATTCAGTAGTAGATTTACACGTGCCCATAGATAGATCAGGAGTTTTCTGAAATGCTGCACAGATATTGACTATAATTAAACAGTTAGTGTTCAAACAAATCCTTGATATTCAAATGTTGTATGCAGAATGCTACAAAACCAAACTGGATTAAATTTAATCTCTATGTACAAGCTTGTGCTGAACTTCTACATGAAAATACGGTTTTATAATAAAACAGGGAAATAGAGACAAAAGTGAAAACAAGTTTACATTTATCCACTGAGAAATTCATGATCCTTGTAGCACTAAGTTCAATGCTTTGACTACAAGCAGTTTCACCATGGGGACCAACATGATGAGAAAAGCAGAGGAAAACATAAAGCAGAAAATAAGAAGCTGAGGGAAATGAGTCAAATACACAGAGTTTCCTATTTTTTTGAATAAGTAACCTGCAGAACAGCAGCTTTCTTTTATTAGTGCAGCAGCAAAAGACAGGCAAAATGAAAACTGTAGAATGTTTGAAATATAGATGATTAAGTAAGTACAGCTTCTTTGATTGATTTTTTTTCTGGGCTAAAATAACACTAGAAATCTGTGGGCCAACCTGTCATGGTCAAACTGTCACTCAAACAGAACTAGAATTCTGGGTTGTGACGGTTATATGTTGTCATCATAGCGTCATAACCCTAAGTATGGAGCCCTGCAGTATATAGAACAGCTTCAGGTATGGACAGACCTACCCAGTCATATTCTGAAACGCAGATGAGGTAGTGTCAGTTTGGTGTGTCTTTTATTCAGAAGATAAAACCATCCAAAATACAGTAGCAGTTCTACAATGTAAGAAGAGTTCGTGCTATGCTGGGAGTTAAACTAGTTTAATGGTATCAAATAAAATCTCTTATCAAAATTGCCCTGGAAAAAGGTCCTGCACAATAAGACTTCTCTCTATAATAAATCACACTAGTATGGGTGTAGTTGCTGAGCCTGTTGGGAAATTAATGAGAAAATGGGTCACTGAGCTAAGTACTTGCTATAAGCAGATACTCATTAACAAGGTAGTATTTCACACTATCCCATGTTTTATTATCATACAACACTACTGTGAACAACTACATTCAAAGAACGCTATTAAGCTTGCAAAACTAATCTTCCCAAAGAAGCAAAATGCCAGAATTAAATCTGCTTTTGCAGCCTTAGTATGTCATCCTTGCTACTTGTCCTGGTTTCAGCTGAGAGAGAGTTAATTTTCTTCACAGCAGCCAGTGTGGGGCTGTGTGTTGGGTTTGTGCTGGAAGCAGCGCTGATAGTGCAGAGATGTTTTTGCTGTTGCTGAGCGATGCTCACACAGAGCCAAGGCCTTTGCTGCTTCTCGCACCGCCCCGCCGGCGGGATGGCTGGGGGTGTGCGGGGAGTTGGGAGGGTACAGACAGGGCAGCTGACCCCAATGACCAAAGGGACATTCCATACCATATGGCGTCATGCTTGGTTTATAAGGGGCTGGGGGAAGAGGAAGGGGGGGCAGCGGCTTTCGGAGTGATGGCGTTTGTCTTCCCAAGTCACCATTAGGCGTGACGGAGCCCTGCTGCCCTGGGGATGGCTGAACCCCTGCCTGCCGTGGGCAGCGGGGAATGAATTCCTTGTTTTGCTTTGCTTGTGCACGTGGCTTTTGCTTCACTGATTAAACTCTTGTGTCTGAACCCACGAGTTTTCTCACTTTCACTTTTCTGATTCTCTCCTCCTTTCCAATGAGGGGGGCTGAGAGAGCATCTGCGTGGTGCCCAGCCAACAGCTGGGGTAAAACCATGACACTACCTCTACTTATATTATTCTTCAGCTGCATGATCATGATGATGTTTTGTTCTCCACCAGAACTGTGCCCTGTTCAGTGCGTAGAAGGATTAATACACGTCCCTTAGCTCAGTGTTTTCTTTTGTTCTGTATCACCACCCAGGATTTTTTTATGCTGCCTTATCCAAGCCCATCCCTGAGTCAGAATTCTTAATTTCTTTTTGGCTGGGTTATGGTGTTCACCAATACACTATCTACAGTCACTGACACCACTCTGCATCACTGTCAGTTGTTGATAGGAGTGATCAGAGCTGGCTCAGGCTCCCTCTGAGTGTAGACCAAATTATCTGGCTCACAGTGCTGTCGCACAACCCTCGCTTTAGGGATCAGTGGCAGTACTTGAGAGGCAGTGCCAAGCAGTCTAATTTCCTGTCAACAGTGCCATCGTCTCCCTTTTTCTGCCTCCCTGCTTATCAGCAATGGTTCGTGTAGGCAGATATCTTGCCTCCTTCAGTGAGGTGGGAAAAGGCAGCCCTAAAGTTGCAGGAAGAAGCGAAGCCCATGCCACCAGCTCACATAACAGCACTGCTAACTGTCCCACTCCCCTTCCCCTTTCCTAGAGGAAATGCTGTTTCATTCTCACTCTCCCATGTTCTCCAAACAGCATATCCCTCCTCCTCTGCTTGAGGTCAGTCTTTCACTTCTGTGCCTTCAGGTCTTCTCCATTCAGAACAGCAGGGTTGGTGGCAAGTGTTTACATGCCTTGCAGCTGGAGTAGCAGCTCATTAAAAAAGGAACCACAGAGTTCAAAAGGCAAGAGAAGAGAAAAGAAAGGGCAAAATGAATGAACTCGTAGAGGGGATGATTTACTGATTGCCACACATTTACTGCTGAGTATCCTATCCTGTCATTTCTGTTATGTTTGAAGGGACTTGATGGGGTGCAGAGTATCTTAGAAGACCTTCATGTGGCAGGGGACACTCTGTGCCCCAAATTTCCAGATCACTAGTCCTGCTTCCTATTCCAGCTATGGGCAAAGTAATTAGACTCTTCTGCTGTCATTCTACTGTCTCCATCAGTCTGCTCCCGGTAACAACTAGTTACTTCTGCCTCTATGCTTGTGAACCCAAAAGTGCTGAGAGAGATGGCATAGAATATGAGGCACACAGAAGCAGTGGTTATCTGTACAAAACTCTGGAGTCTGGAGCTCACTCACAAGTACATAGAACCTTTTCAATAAAACCAAAGACTGAACACATTTTTCCAAGACTGCCTTTGTCTACTAGGACCAATCTTTCTCTTTTGTAAGTGACTTGCTTCTTCCACTGCTTATCAACTTCTGCAACAACTGAGCCCCACCACCTCTCGATCAAGAACCTTTTCCTGATATCTAGCCTAAACCTCCCCTGACGCAGCTTCATGCCATTCTCACGGGTTCTGCTGCTGGTCACCAGAGGAAGTAGATCAGTGCCTGCCCCTTTGCTCCCCTTCGTGAGGACGCCGTTGGCCACGATGAGGTCTCCCCTCAGCCTTCTCTTCTCTAGACTGAACAAACCAAGGGACTTCAGCCTCTCCTCATACATCTTCCCCTCTAGACCTTTCACCATCTTAGCTGCCCTCCTTGGGACACCCTCCAATAGCTTTATGTCTTTCTTGTACTGTGGCACCCAAAATTGCACATAGTACTCAAGGTGAAGNTGCACACAGTACTCAAGGTGAAGCCGCACCAGCACAGTGTAGAGTGGGACAATCACCTCCCTAGCCCTGCTGGCAACGCTGTGCTTGATGCACCCCAGGACACGGTTGGCCTTCCTGGCAGCCTGAGCACACTGTTGGCTCATGTTCATCTTGGTGTCAACCAAGACCCCCAGATCCCTCTCAGCATGGCTGCTCTCCAGTGTGTCATTCCCCAGACTGTATGTACAGTGGTGCAGAATCTGGCACTTGCTTTTGTTAAACTTCATGTGGTTGGTGATTGCCCAGTTTTCTAATTTGTCCAGGTCTCTCTGCAAGGCCTCACAACCCTCAATGGAGTCCACAGCTCCTCCCAACTTAGTATTATCCACAAACCTGCTCACAATTCATTCTAGTCCCACATCCAAGTCATTTATGAAAATGTTAAAAAGAACTGGCCCCAAAATGGAGCCTTGGGGCACACCACTAGTGACTGGCTGCCAGCCTGATGTAACTCCATTAACTATAACTGTCTGGGCACGACCCGCCAGCCAGTTACTCACCCATCATATTATGTTTTTGCCTAGCTGTATGCTGGACATTTTGTCCAGAAGGATACTGTGAGAAACAGGATCGAAAGACAACATTCTCTAAAAAGACAACATTGACCGTCTTCCCTTGGTCAACAAGATGGTGGCCTTGTCCATTGAATTCAGTAAAGCTGGATTTTCAGTCATGAGGTACCAAGGTCAGTTCTTTTTTTTTTTTCCTCTAAATTTGATTAACTAAATTTTAATATAATACAAATATCTATTTTATGGTATAAAATAGATATTGCCATTCCCATTCCTTAGTTTGGAAACTGCGTGGTCTTCCACTCTAGTGAATCGGCATGGGTCAGTATTGAGGCCCATCCTCTTTAACATCTTTGTTGATGATTTGGATGAGGGAATTGAGTGTACCCTCAGTAAGTTTGCAGATGACACCAAGCTGGGGAGAAGTGTCGATCTGCTGGAGGGTAGGATGGCTCTTCAGGGGGACCTGGACAGGTTGGATCAATGGGCAAAGGCCAATGGGATGAAGTTCAATGTGGCAAAGTGCCGGGTCCTGCACTTTG
>VWZZ01003488.1:24226-57111 GCA_013399095.1 Psophia crepitans | reverse complement strand
CATCCTGGCCTGTATCAGGAATAGTGTGGCCAGCAGGAGCAGGGAGGTGATCGTCCCCCTGTACTCAGCCCTGGTGAGGCCGCACCTCGAGTGCTGTGTCCAGTTTTGGGCCCCTCACCACAAGAAAGACATCGAGGCCCTGGAGCGTGTCCAGAGAAGGGCAACGAAGCTGGTGAAGGGGCTGGACCACAGGTCTTATGAGGAGCGGCTGAAGGAACTGGGCTTGTTTAGTCTGGAGAAAAGGAGGCTCAGGGGAGACCTTATTGCCCTCTACAACTACCTGAAAGGAAGTTATGGCGAGCTGGGGGTCGGCCTCTTCTCGCAGATAACTAGTGACAGGACAAGGGGGAATGGCTGCAAGTTGTGCCAGGGGAGGTTTAGGTTGGAGATTAGGAGACATTTCTTCTTGGAAAGGGTGGTCGGGCATTGGAACAGGTTGCTGTGGTGGAGTCACCGTCCCTGTGTGTCTTTAAAGACAGGTTGAATCTGGTACTGAAGGACATGGTCTAGTGGTTAATAGGTGGTAGGGAGATAGTTGGACTAGATGATCCTTGAGGTCTCTTCCAACCTTAATGATTCTATGATTTAGAATTGTGGACAGATAGATCCGTTTCATCTTGGCCCTAAGAAGCAGATTCACACTGAGAAAGGCTAATATATTTAAGTTTTACTAAGCTCCAGTTTAACTCCAGCATTTAAAAAAAAAAAAAGTTTCTGAATCTCTCTTTGTGAAGTATATATGTATTTCAGGTGATAGATTAGAATTGGCAGTCTCACAGGGTAAGAGTTTGTCACCTAGATTCTCTTCAGAAATATGGATGGGTGAGTGATGTGAAATATACTCTGTGAGAGGAATTGAAGACTTCTCCTCTCCATTTGGGACTAATCTTTCAGTCTGGAAAAATGGTTTTCAAAAATGAAAATGGATAGGTTTTCAGATTTAGGGTTATTTTTAAAAAAGCTTTTTACATTCTGTAGGTTTGCAGTGCTCTGAAGACAGCTGGCAGTGCTGTAAGTTTTGAGGAGATGTCTGAAGCACTTCAAAATACATTGTTGTGCATTTATATAAAATATCTTAAAACACCGACTACTGTATAAAAATATCTCCACATACATTTTTTTTCCTCACTTCATTGCTTTTAACAGAAAATCTTGCTATCACCATGTGGTGTGTAAAACATTAATATATTCCACTGTCTACCCCTGATATTACATAATTATCCCTGTTACATTTACACAGTGTTGGTCTTCTGTGCAAGATGTACAAAACATAGAACTAAAAACATCTTTCTAGTCAAATAAAGAGCTACGCTTGCAGTAGTCTTTAGCACTATCAAGTGACAGTAGATAATCTTCTGCCACTTTGCCTTATCTTCAGTAGGACAAATTATGGATCACAATTTGTCCTTTAGTGTTGGCATGCACTTAAAATGTTCATCCACCAGAGAGATAGCACAACTTATTTGCTATCGAAGCACATGGCTGAAAGGGTTTTTGAATTACAATGCATTTGACTGTAAACAAAATGAAATAGGAACCTTTAGCCGTTACTCATGGGGGGATAACTTCTAGATACTCGTGCACATGCTAGGTAAATGACATTCATTTCCTGTGAGAGTATGTGGCTTGTGGATTTCTTAAATTTTTAGATTCTCAGTCTGGAAAGCACCAATTCATCATCTAGTCAGACACTTGCTCTGTTTCTAGCCCTGGAATTTCATCCAGTTACCCCAGTGCTGAGCTCAGTAATTTGGATTTATGCTGCATTGCAAAGAGAGTTTCTATAACTGCATCTGTTCTTGACCCATTCAGAAGAGAAGCCGTCCTTTCCCACGGGTGGCTCCAACCAATGATTCGTCATCTCCACTGCTAAAAGCATATGCATTTCTTAATTCTTAACTATGTTCCTACAATGTATTGTTCCCTTTTTTCCCCAATGCAAATATAATTATTTTTGATTTATAGTAGTATACATACAGAACATTTGATGACTTTCAATTGCTTATATCAGTTGCTAAATTCTAACCTTACTCTACCCAAGAGGACTTACGAACCTAAATTTAGTTCAGAGTCCTATTCAATGCATGTATTAGTAAGAATTTTGTCACAAAATTATCTTCCTAAACATTGGCAAAGATATTTACCCTTATTTTATTTGTCTGAAAGAGTTCAGTATCAAAATACTGGACCATCTCAGGCATATGAAAACATTTTGGATGATCCCAAAACAAAATCCTGGCTTCCAAGAAGGAAAAAACCTCTCAAATTCTAAACTCTAAACTATTTTCCTTTCTGAATATCAAAATTTGCAAAATTATGAATGCATCCTGAACTGTAATTAAAGCACTGTTATTAACCTCCATTCTATGCATTTCTTCTAATCCTTCCTCTTTCACAAAGCTCAGATCCTGAAATGCAGAAGACCCATTGGCGGTGGTTCATCCTCTGCCATGGGGCCTTGTGATTCAGCCAAAATTTGGTATTTTAGACAATGAGTACATTTCACTTCTTGTCTTTGGGGAAAGAAAAAATATAAATCAAACATATAGAAAAGCAGATACAGAAGAAGTTTGTGGAGTTTAATTTATGCCACGCATTTGGGAAAAATGTGTTCTGAGCTAACCCCTGCAGCTATGCAGTCAACAGGGAGTTTTCTTGTTATAACACATGTGCTTTAAAACTTGTTCAGCTACTCCAGATATCCAAATGCAAAATCCTGCATTCAGAGAAGTCATGTGGAGTTTTGACATTCCCAGGGTACCCAGGGTCTGGAAGCTGGTGAATGGATTGTAATGAGACATAAATATAGTATTTTTAAACCTGACAGATATAAATGAGTGCCAATAATATTTCTCATTTCATATAAGAAAAAACAGTATGCACACTGATCCACCAAAGAGACTAAAACTTGGCAAATACAAGCAGCATTTCTCAGGAATAATTAAAAAGCTTTTATTTTCACTTTTACTAAGAAAGTGTGAAAATTAAATTTTCAAACACATTCAACTTGAAGAAGTTTTTAATGTCTTATGAAATTTCAGACTACTAGGTTGAGGAAAACAGGGATAGCTTTCACTGTTTCAGAATTTGAACACCATGTAGGGAACTGTAATGAAATTGCTTTTATGAAATACAGGAGTGGGTTGCAGTTCCCTGTGGTCTGTGCCATCCCTCTTGTGTATTGAAAGGCATGCTATACAATGGCTCTTCAAAACCAACATTTCACAGAGGAGGTCACATACAGCAAACAAAGAGCTGTCATATGGAGGACCTATCAACACAAAATGCTACAATCTTTACAAAATGCTATAGTACATTTTGGTCTTGACATTACACTACTGGATTACTCATGTATTGGTTGCCTTAGCAGTTACAGTAGATTTATAGGGGGTTTGTAGATTTATAGGGGTTTTTTGGTGTTTTTTTTTGGCGGGGGGTGGGGTGGGGGGAGCAGGGGAAGAAACCCAAAACATTTTAGTTAAGGTTTTTATCTTCTGGAAGTGCATGCGGCTAAGAAACACCTAGATAAAGAGTCTGCTTGTAACAATATGCACAATTACCGCAGCAGTTTTTGGGTGATGCCCTATAAAGAATGACAAGAAAGCCAGCTGTGAACTGGAAAGCTGTTAAAATATGTGGACAGGTATATGATATCCTATACCATTTAGAGATTAAACAAGCATCCTTTCTGGCTATATTTATGAGGTTTGGAAGTACACCACCATGAAAATTGGTCTCACTAGATAGAGATCTAAAGGTACCTTGGGTACGTGAACAGAGTTGTTCAAAAAGGCCGTTTCCCCCTTTCACTACTGTGATGAGGAAACTTTTCTGGGAAGAAAAAACTGTAATAGCTATTTCTGTGCAAAAGTTGGAACCAGTTATCTGGTTAATAGCTATGATAACTGTTAGTGAATTCATTCAAAGTTTAACAGAGAATCTTTCCATCAGTCCAGCTGCTATAGACGAAAGAAGTATTACAGAGTGAGATATATATTACAGTTTTCCACTCATCCAACTCTTTTAACAAGCTTATTCTTATGTACACAGAAATAGTCTGAGATGTAGTGAGGAAATAACAAAAAATTACAAACCAACGTCTAAGTGCTTTTGTAAAACACAACAGTTCCATACTAGAGAAATCATAATTAGCATTCAGTACCATCAGTGTATAAGAAATAGATGGAGATTTATATTAAGTGGTGACATTAACTGATGCAATCTGAGCCATGTTCCAAACCCCAAGCCTTTTAGACTTTCCCAATTCTGCATAACAATTTTTGACTCATCACTGAATTTGGGTCATTTTTTAGGTGAAGCTGCCTTTGGCACAGAATTTCTCCAGTCCTAAACCTTATGTGTGCAATATGTCTAACTTCTAATGATAATAATAATTGAAAATATTATTATTACTGATATTGTTATTTCACTAGTTCTGATTCCCAGCTGGCTCCATTTTAAATCCTGACTACTGCTATATGAGCAGAGAGAAAGAAAGTCTTCTCTGCAGAGAAGTGCCTTCATCTTAATTTATAACAAGTTACAATAAAGCAACAGCTGCAAATACCATAGGGTGAAGGAGATGAGAGACTGAAGAAAGCAGTAATAAAAACATGCATTTATCCTGGTCAGTTATCTACTGTGCTTCATGCTTCTGCATAAGCTGAACGTGATTTTAAAATTGTATGTCCACTATTTTCAGTGGCCTTCTACATACATATTGTCAAAGATGATTCGTTTACTATCAGAAATATAGAATAAGACACAGATACTGATCAGAATTTCACGCCTGATATATCCATCTGTTTGATTTCTCCTTTTGAACATAACAGTGCTTTTATGATATGAAGGGTTATTTATGATCTTCTGTCTGAAATATATATGTGGAAGGAAAACAAACTCAAAACAAAAATACTTTGAAGGAATGACTCCTGACCAAAACCCTGAAATATTATCATATTTTTATCTGACACGTTCATGATACAATTGATCATAAACAAGGCAACCAAGAAAATTCAGTTCCAGGGTTGACTCTCTTTAATTTTTTTAGTTTTCCAGATGACAGATCTCTCTGTCTCTCTTTCTCTGTACAAATAACATCTTGTGAATTAAAATATGAAGAAAGGTACTGTCTAAATGAAGAATTTGACTGTGTTTGCCCAGCATTAAAATCCATTGGTGTCACACAGAAAACAAATTCATGAATCTATCATGTAATGTTTCTTTGATATTATTGTCAATGATTACATTATATGAGCACCCATGAGGTGATTGGTACTTCTCAAACATAAGGGGACAAATCTCCTGTCAGGAGGAATAATAGTTAAAGAATGTGACCAAAGTATTGATTCACTGGCAGGATATTAAGCATAAAGGTTAGAAAAGACCATCTAACTTCTTAGGAGCTTCTTCTCGTTCCCTTGGTTTCAACGTTCTTTCTTACAAATAAATAACCTCCTGTTGTAATAATCAATTATTATCTCTGAGTTCCTCCCTTAATTTCATCTACAAACTAAACTTTATCCATTAGAAGAAATACTGGGGAGGACCCATGGATTGTGAAATTCAATGATCTTACAGCCATGATGAACGTGGAAAGGAGTATTGTCTGGTGAAGATGTACTATGGTTCACCCAGTCAGGAATGTCAGGAAAGCAAGGCTTCTTGGTAAAATCTAGGACAACCATCCAATACACAGCAGGCAACTAGTATAGCGGGGTGAGAGAAAACTATCCAGATATTTGTTTGGAAAAATGTATTTAAGGAGTCATATCAATGGTATGTTCTCAAAACGAAGCAAATGTTCTGGCGCCAAAACTATTTGGTACTTTAATTAATGACCTTGGATAGTGGAGTAGAGAACACAGCTTTTAAACTTGCAGATCACTCCAAGCTGGGAAGGGTTGCAAACACTTTGAAGGACAGGATTGAAAGTCAAAATAATTTTGACAAATTGGAGAAGTCACCTGGGAAAATAGATGTAATTCAATAAAGATAAATGTGAAGTTTTATACTAGGTAGGAATAATCATCTGTACAAGCAGAGAATGAGGAGCACCTGTCTAGTATCTGGGAGGTGTAGTTGATAACAGAGTGAGCACATCTAAAAACATCACGCTTTTGTAAAAAAAAAACAAGCACCCAACAAAACCACAAAAAAACCCACAACAAAAAAAGCCCAAAACAAACAAAAAAACCCCAAACCCCAAGACTAAAGCAAAGTAGAACCAAGCTGTGAATATCACACTGGTATGTACAAATATCTATACTTTAAGATTTGGAATAATCATCTTATTTGGATCTGATACAAATGAAGTGGGAGAAGTCCATAACACAAGATCCAGTTGGAGAAAAATAACAAGAAGAATGATCAGATGACTAAATAACATGATTTCTGAAGAAAATCTAAAGGAGCGGAGTTATTTAGTTTAAAGGAGTCATGACAACAGATTTTAAATACATGGAAGGTTAGTTTCAGAGATTATGATGATAAACTGTCTTGTCATATTCACTTTAGCTAGAACAAGAAGCAATAGGTTTAATTTGCAAAATGATTAGGGATTAGGAAATGCATTATAGAAGGCAGAACAGTTGAATAGCTAAATAGTAAAATGTTGTCTGAAGAAGTTTGTGGCGTTTTATTGTTTGGCAAGGGGGTTCTGTGTTGTGGGTTTGGTTTTTTTCCTTAAAATATGGCTAGAACAAGTCAGGTGACCTTCTAAAGTCTAGCAAGAGGTAGACTGCTTTGTACTTTCTGCAAGGTAGATGATCTCTGGACCTCTTTTCCAAACATATTTTCTATTATTCTATCTTCAGTCCACCTAATCGTACACCCTATATTTCTGTATTACGGTTAGTTGTAAAATTGATAGACACTCTGCTGTTTCCCAGGTTGTGAGGTGAAGGCATTCCAGTGGGGCCAGAAGAGCAGTACCAGAGCACAGCTCTGGCTTCTGCCCCAGTAGTAGCTGGGGACCAACAGGAAGGTGCAGAGAGGGAAAACTGATCAGAAAAGTGTGACAAAGTTGCAGATGGAATCGATGTCTCTAGGAAGAAAACTGGATACAGTTAGGAGCCCTAACTGTCCTTTTATAAAAAAAAAAACAAAAAACCAAAACACAAAAGACCACAACACATTATTGTTTTCCTATGACTAGATAGTAGATGCACAGCCTACTACATATCTATCTACATATCTTCAGCTTAATAGAAAAACGTGTCTGTGGCAGGAGGAGGGGTGTACATGTAGGTTTGTTTGCTCAGACATACGAATAAGGAGCAACAGAACATTTCTCTGTCAGGGGAAGATGTGATTCCCCATGTGTGTCTTATATGAACAGTTTGCAGGAAACTGAACAAAAGCCTTAACTCTTACCCTCACAATTTCCAGGGAGAAATTTTTCCTATTAATGCTGCCACTGGCTAGGAATTTTCCAGCAAGAAGTCTACCATAAAAAAAAATCCCTCTGAGATTACTTAGTGACCATAAATTTACTTCAGATCGAGGATTAGTGGTGTTTGGTTTATTTTAAGTCAGAAAGAGACAGAGACAGGAGAGAGAACAAATGAGATACTGATAAATTTATCATGGTGTTTCTATGACTGATCACTTGATCCTGAGTCCTTGCTTTCTGTTCTTCCCTATTGTACAGGACTGGCCTTATTGCAGCCCATGGCACACTGATGCTGGTCTGTCTTGTTCTGTCCTGTTCAGGAGACAGTGGAAAAACCTCCCCCTATATACGCAGAGGACCATTGATTACAGAAAGGTCTTGATCCTGGTTTACTAGGTAACATTCGGTATTTCTATTTCCAAAAATTTCAAGATACCACATGGCTGGGGGCGGGGGGGAGAAAGAAAAGAAAGAAGAGAAAAGAAATGAGCTAAAGTTGATCAGGAGAACGTCATCCTTTAGAACTCTGGTCAATGTCTACTTATGTCACCAATCTGGGGAAACAGTTACTCCTGAGATTTTTATACTTACTGTTTCATTCCTTTCTGACCAAATATTTTCACAATAAAATCATTGGTAGTTCAGGTATGTAATGAATATATATGTTTTATAAGTTTGAATTCTTAATTCAAAATAGTAGAAAATATTTTCTTTTTTTTTTCTTTTTTTACTTGTATGAATCCTGTTCTCACCGTTTGAGTTTCTCTAGGCTCTCTCTTGTCTGTCTTTCCTTATACTTTGGTTCAATGATTTATTTTGTGTTTAATTAACCTTATTCTAATCTCTCTTTCTACTGAAGCCCTAAATGACCAGGGGCCTACTCCTGTTCTGATTTAAGTACATAGCAGCCATCATATTGACTTTAGCGGTGCAGGATCAAATCTCTTATGACTCATGAGCACCAGAGTTACACTTTGATCCATTTCATACTAATAATACATTCATTTTCTTTAGCAAATTTAAAGGTAAACTAACACACATGGATAGTGGTAAATTGTTATTCGAAATGGAGTTCTATGTCACAGCTCAGCGGAATAATAAACATGATAAAAAAATAAGTGCATTGGTTGCATTATAGCTATAAGACTAGAAAAGATGCAGAAAAAGGGGTGACTATTTATATGACATGATACTACATACATATTCCCGCTTCATTCATTAACAGATCTGAAAAAAAAAATCACATTTTTTCATTCTGCCCTTAAACTGAGAAGTGGCAGCTAAAAGACTGGAGTAAAAGGCAGGTAATATGTATCTAAACCGCTCATAATGGAACCAGCTTTTCATTATCTTATTTTTACCAGCTTTTCAGAGATACAAAGCATTTTAGTGTATTTGTAAAACTGCAGTTTGAATAGTTGCATTTAGGAGTGAAAATATATGAGGATATTTGAAAGCACAAACCAGAGAAAGATTTTAACAGGTTCAATGGGTATGACTCGCTGAGGCCTTGCATTCAACGGGACCTGCTGGGATTGCCACTTACGTTATTTACTGAGAAATGGCAGGGTCTATGGCTCTATGTGGGGTCAATATAGGCCCCAGACATCAAAGTCTGGAAAGTAATTGTCTACGCTGAAGCTAGTCACCCTGGACTCTTATTAGCATTAGATCCTTCTTTCTTTAATAATCATCTAGTGCTAAGAAATATGCAAAAGACAGGTCAGAGGTGCTTCTGGAGCTATTTATCTTCCTTAACTATGAAGTAACTTTCAGATGCCTAAATTAGATAAGGCAATACTGAGCTCAGGTGCCTGGAAACTAGCTTGATCTCTCATCATTCTTCCTGCTCGCCCCAGACCAAGGCAAGGAAGCTGTGTACTGCTATGTCACCTTCTGCTCTGCACCTGCCCTCCTGCCCATCCTTCCTCTGCTCTTCCCTCCTCTGGCACTTCTTCGCTGGCCATGCCAGTTGGGTATCACATTCTTTTATATCCAGCATAAGACATATATGATGGTGTCAGCCTTCTGCTCTATTGCGGTGGAGTTTGCTCCCATGTATTCACTGCATAATATTTGGGTGTCTTTTCTGCTCTGTGATCAGCAGTGCCAGTAGCAACCACAGGCTGTTTTGGGGTTGCAGAGCAGTAAAGAGGCTGCAGAACTGCATGCCATTTGGGAGATCACCTTTGATGAGGACTGGCACGTAGAAATGTTTCCACTAACAGGCATGTTTGCCCCAGTGGAATTTGTGCTCCAATTGCCGTGACCGTGACAGATGCACAGGCACAGGTGCGGCTGGTCTGACACACGTGTTCACACACTTTGAGAGAGGGTTCAGCTTAGAGGTGTTCAGGCCTTCCTGCAACTGCTGCTGAACTTTTTAAACATAAGAATATATTCTATTGGTTGCATTAAATACTAAAAGTATACATCCATATCATATTGTAGAGCAAAGTCACTTTTCAAGAACATATTTTGAAAAAATCAACTGATTTACTGATAATCAGTTGATAATTAGGACAGGACAGAGGCAAGGTACCTCCTGACTCCAAGAAAACCCACAGCAACAAACCTGCCAGATTTGCTTCAGAAAGCAAATTTTTCAGTGCCACAACTCGTGTATGTGCTGAACAATACCAATAAATATTTCAGACTTGTGTTTCTGACACAACAAATCACAATTGTCCCTCTTTCCCTCACCTTTTTCTCTCCCTTTCTCGGGCAGGAACCACATGTCAGATAATATTAATCTGACCTTCATGTTGTCCTGGTATGTAAAGTTTTTTCCTCTTCTTTCGTTATCATTCTTCATATACAACAATAAATGTCAGGACTCGATGAGCAGTAAAACAATTTGTTCTCTTCCAGCTCTTGTGTATGTCTGCCAACAGAAGACATCTTACAGTACAGATGTTTTTATACAATGTTTTGTGAAACAATGAGTGACACTGCTGCTTACATCATCTCTTTCCAGAGTGAAACCAAAGACCAAGTGAGGAACATGCCTTTAAAGTGCAGAAATGAAGCAGTATTGTCTCAGCACTGTACAGCAAGTCACGTCCATCCTACCTCCTTCAGACAGGTCTTCTGGAGCTGTCAGCCACTCACCTCTCCTTAAAAGCTTATTCTTGTTAGTATACAACTTTCCTCCTATTTCAAAGGCTAGTTTTAAAATAGCTCTTTATTTAAAGCAAGGGGATTTTATAAATGTTATATTGTATTTTACCTTAAGAAGACGGAACAGCTTTTCCCTCTATCTCCCTTCCCTTAAAACAAAACAAGCTTTACTTTTTAGTGGTATTACTTAAATATTTTAATAACTTTTTTTTTAAGGTAAGTGCTGAAATTGTTTTTCTATCATAAGCTTATTCTATCACACTTCTAATCTAAGAGTACATATAACAGTTTATATAGAGTTAATAAATTATGGATAACTCTTTCAATAAATCTTTAATCAGTTGTTAAAAATCCCAGCAGGCTGTTAGGTTGCTTATCCCTCTAGTTTATAATCTTGAAGTCATGGGCTTATAGCTTCCTACAGCAGGTATTGTTCACGCCTGTAACTATTAATGACTTATTAACCCTTCATTATGACAGTGTTGATGTTACAAAGTGATACTTGGTTTTTTTCCTCACCATTCTCTGTCTATTGAGTTTCTGGACTAGTGAAGCGGGTCGAGTACCAGAGGTTGCCTCCTGGCCCCAAGGAACCCGTATTCTTGCTATCACCTGCAGCAACCTCAGGATTTTTGCCACAAAGTCTTCCCTCTAAGTGAGAGTTTTGTGTATGGTGATTGGTACAGAAGAGGGCTCAAAGCAGGGGCAGGGAATGGAAGTAGTTCACAGCTTTGGTTTCCAGGGCTTTACTGACAGCCTATTGACATTTCTAAAATATTCTCCCAGTGTAACGTCCTTTCCCACTTCTCACCTGTCACTTGATCGAGGGAGACTAAAAATAAAATAGAAAGTTACACAGAGGGTACAGTGAGTCCTTCTTGTACAGTATTTGTGAATTTTTCAGGCTGTAAAACCAAGTGATTGAGGGAATGGTAACCTCCTCCAGTGCACAACATCAGTGCAGCCACCGGAAAGGCTTCCTGGAATAAACCCTTCCACTCACACCTTCCTTTCCACTTCACCAAATAAGTGGTGTTGGACAGGATATTTTAAACAGAATGAAAAGACATTTCAGAGATAAGAAACATCAAGATCAGCAACAAATCCAAAAGAAAACTTCTCCATTTTAGGCTGATAGTGTAGGTTTCCTTGTACTTTTTCCGGATGTAGCTGTGGATAATAAACAACTAACACAATCTGATACATCAGTTTCTATGTGCTTGTGCTAACTTTTCCTTCTCTACTTATGAATGCCTAAATACATATACATATACATTAGATAGCTCTGTAATGGGCAGACTGCTATGATACAGATCTACCTAAGCTTAAGCATAGACCTTTAGACCTTTTTTTATTATTATTTATTTTTTTAATTCTTAGTACTGTTTCTCCCTCCTCCCCATCCAACCCTTCAAGGCTCCACTTTGCTACATAACCTCTGTCTTGGAAGTGCTTGAGATATATCAAAGCCCTCATTATGGAACAGAAGCTCATTTGTGTGGGGGGTGTGTGTGCTGCTGAATGCTGAATGACTAGCTGAGAAGATGGAATATAATAGAAAGAGCAAGAAACCAAAGAGACTGAACAACTTGCCTGTAGGAATAACGGGAATAAAGGGAATAATGAGGGTGAAGGGCCATTAATCCTGGACTACTTAATACATGGGACTCACCAGGGAGGTCAAGTAGTCCGGCAGCAAGGAGGGATCACATCTCAGAAGCAGAGCTGTTTTTCTAAGCAAGGCCTTGCCACTTGAAACGAAGAGGAGGAAACACTTCCTTATTTAAAGATCTTGTTCAAAACCTGTGTTCATGGAGGTGTGAACGATATATGTGGGGTTTTGTTTGAGAAGAAAAAAAAAAAGGAAAAAATCTTTTTTTCTTTTTTTCCCCATAAGACAAAGATTTTGCTTTTTGCTTTGTCTTAAAGTAGGTACTTTAACCTTGCAGGTATAAATTGTGAAAGGGAGCTTTGGCTGTTAAATTACCTTCCTGCAACATACCCAGTAATGCACCCCTTTCTGTAGTATGCAAAACATAGAAAAACTGGAAGACAAAAGTCTTACATGTTCCCAACTCCAGCAGTCTGACACCACAAATCTGCCCCTGTAGTAGCTCCATCACCTGTGAACATCTGTGTTCATCTCCAGAGCCAGGAGCTGCGAGCAATCCCCTCCTCAGCCTGGGGAAGTTGAAAGCATGTGAGATTTTGAAGCTGACTCTACTCACAACCAAATATCATCCAGACAGTGGATGAAACCTGACTGTCCTAACTTATTCCATCCACATCATACTGGTGAAACACAGACCACCGGAAGGTACTGCAGTAAATGAAGCTTGGCTCCAGATCTTTGCTTTCAATTTCCCACTATCCTTTCTGCAAATATCTGTAACTAATATGTATTATAAATAACAGTACTAGCAAACTCATATTGATACATTAATTCAGCAGTTCACGATGAAATTGCTAACCTTTTGCAATTAATTTGTTAAACATGTCATAAAATATTGTCATGTTTAAACAGTTTTAATTTGAGCACAAAATATTCAGGGATGTAGCAAGTTCCCAAATTGACATAAACTGAGAAACAAATTAGTGTATCAATGGAATACATGAATTCTAATATGACTTAAATTTAAATGTAAACGAGCTAAAAGCTATTAATAAAGCATTCAGGCACACTAGGAAGGAAAACTATGCCAAAGAAATCTTGATCAAATAGCAGTTTATCCCATTTGTAGTCCAGCACTTTGTAACTAATTATAGAAGACTAAAGAAAACAGAATTGCTACTTTCTGGAAATGAGAATACAGTGGATGAGATAATGTCATGTAGAAAGGTCATGATGACTCAATTCCCGTCTACTGTGGAGGTATAACATTCTGCATGAAAGCATAGGCACAGCCACAGCTCTTTTATCCTCAGTTCACGTCTCACATTCATCTCTAATGTCACCTAGCTGACATCTGACACAACTTTGATTTCATAATCATGTCACTTCTGTCTGTAAGTCTATCAGCCCAAAAGACTACCAGAATTCTCAGTGATTCCTCTGCCAAAACTCTTGTTCATGATTCGACTGCATTTAAGCTTTATTGTTGTTGTTCCCAATCTGTCTAATCCCAACTGCCCAGAAGATGACATATCATTACCTCATCCCTACATGGAAATAAGAGTGTTTCTCCTCCAACTTCATTAATTTAATGTATGCTTTTGGATTAATTTTCATGTTACATCTATTATTGTGAGATATCAAATCTGTGAAGCTCAGTCTGCTTCAGCAGAATTGGCTGTTAAAAATCTCTCTCTAGCCAAGTCTCTCTTTATTGCTGCTCCAGGGTTGTCTGGGAGCTTTGCTGCTGGTGCTTTGCATGACAGGCAGACTTCACTGCTCCTTCAGGCTTGAACCATGAAGTGCTTGCTCCAGATTCTTCCCCTTATCTTTACTCCCTTATTCACCTTCTCTGTCACTGGAAAAAAAAAAATTAAAAAAAAAAGTAGTTAGTTTGGTGGTGTGACACTGTGAGCGTGAAGGCACGGACAGGACTTTTGGCAGTGGTGGCTGGGGAAGGTGCTTCTCAAAAGCAATGCTGTTGTTGGAAGAGATGGGTTCAAGCACAAGAGGAAGAGGACAAGGCCCAGATTGCAAACACCCAGAATATGATATTTTAACTTAGTTTTTTCCCCACTTTTAAAATAAAAATTCTGGCTTCAGAACTTTGGCTGCCAGGACAAAACAGCACACGTGTATGTTGGTACTCACCATCTCTTTACTGCAGAGCATTTCTGCATAGGCTGGTGTTCTCGGATGACCTAGGGGTATGTGAACCTCTAGTAACAAGTGAATGGCCCAAACATCCTTCTTGAATGAGGGAGTGTCGACCAAGCACAGAACCTGTGGAGGCAGGGTACGTCTTGGGAGCCCATCCCCCTATTCCTGAAACATGCAATGACTGTCTGCTGCACATGCACACCTGTGGGGGGTCACTGCTTGGTCAGCCCCAAAAGGAGGGGGTAGTGAGAGCTCAGGACCCCACATCCCACCGACTCATTCCTGAGCAGATACTGCCTATGCTCAGTGGTGACAAAACCTTGCATATGGAGGGAGGCACATTGGGTTATAAAAGGGTTAAACAAAAGTTTTCAGCGCACACCCACCACCTGAGGATTACAGCTACAAGCAGAGAACATCACTGCAGCCAGGGTGATGATATCTTTTCTCTTCCCTTTCTTTCTCTCTCTTCCTTTTCCGCTCTCCTTGTCTCAGACTACTACTTCAGAACATTAGGGTAATATCGTTGCGAGTTTTGCTAAGCTGTTGTCTGTTGTGGTTACACTGCTTTTATGTGCTGTTATAACTTTTGCCAAGTGCAGTTCTGCTGGGTTTTGAGTAAATTTGTGACTTATTTGACCCTCTAGAGTAATTGTCATTACTCCTGATTACCGCACAGGGAATTAAAAAATTACCACTTCCTTACACCCACTGTGTGGGATGGGACAGAGTAGCATATAAATTTAAGGATCATGTATAGGTATTTTATAGTCATTTGGAGACTACTTAATAGCTGGTAGCAGCAAAGTTTGTAATTTCAAAAAATCTAGTTGCAAGAAATCCATCAGAGGACTGTCTCTTCTGTCTAGTCTCCACCTATACCTGTCATGGAGGAAATGAGGAACGTACTCTGTGGACAGCCTCATACCTTAGATCATCTTCTCCTTTATACTTGGAAGAGTCACAGACCCTTCTACATCTCTTTTTCCTTTCAAAATTTCAGAATATTTCTCCTCACATACAGTTTCTTCTCAGAAAGGGTGGTCAGGCATTGGAATGGGTTGCCCAGGGAGGTGGTGGAGTCACCGTCCCTGGGGGTGTTTAAAGAAAGGTTGGGTCTGGTACTGAAGGACATGGTTTAGCGGGTAATAGGTGGTGGGGGAACGGTTGGACTAGATGACCCTTGAGGTCTCTTCCAACCTTAATGATTCTATGATTCTATGATTAATCCTTTAGATTCTCCACAATATGTTTTCTGAGTTTCATTCTGTGTCCAAATATTTACTTTTGGCACATTATGGATAAAAGTGTGCTAATTTGGGTTTCTTCTTTCTTTTTTTGCCTTTTTTCCCCCCTCCTGCAGAAGGTCTCTAAATGTGAATCTTTTCTGCCCCTTCCTGATTGTTGTGGTTTAACCCCGGCAAGCAGCTCAGCCCCACACAACCTGTTGCTTGCTCTCTTCCAATGGAATGGGGAGGAGAACTGCAAGAGTAAAACTGAGAAAACTCATGTTGTGGTTTTTCCCCAACTGGGAGCTATGCCCCCCGCAGCCACTCACTCACTCTCCTCTAGTTAGATGAAGGAGAGAATCAGAAGAGTGAAAGTGAGAAAACCCGTGAGTTGAGATAAAGGCAGTTTAATAAAGTAAAGGCTATGAATGCAAGCAAAGCAAAATAAGAAATTCATTCACCACTTCCCATGAGCAGGCAAGTGTTCAGCCATCTCCAGGAAAGGAGCGCTCCATCATGCAAATTGGTTCACTAGGCAAGACAGGTGCCATAACTCCAAATGTCCCTCCTTCCTCATTTGCTCCCTGGTTATCCTTTTGATCATTTGTGGTCAGCTGTCCCAGCTGTGCACCCCCAGCCTACCCACTAGCAGAGCAACATGGGAAACAGAAAAGGCCTTGATGCTGTGTAAGCACTGCTCACCAACAGCTAAAACATCCCTGTGTTATCAACACTGCTGCGGTCACAAACCCAAAACACAGCCCCATACAAGATACTTTGAAGAAAATTAACTCTATCCTGTACCAATACACTGATACAACTAGCTTTGAAGTTTTATGTGTACTTCTGAAAAAGCCCTTTGGCTGCTGCTGAGAAGGCAGCATGCCTCACCTATGTACATTCCAGATGATGAGGGACTGTGAAACAACAACTGCTCTGTCTTGTGAGCAGTTACGGCACCAGTGACCCTGGAGGGATCCCTCTGCACCCTGTTGTGACTTCAAGGCAGGTGTAGGTTTTGAGGAATGTAGAATTGGGTAGTGATGTGTTTGTTATGGTAAGTGCTAAGAAAAAAATCCAAGGCTTCTACTTACTTGATTTGGACTTTAAATTTTTTTGTGCTACTCCTGTTATTAATGAATGCAGTAAGGATTAGTTTCTGGGAAGATAAATGCTTCAGAACTCAGCCTCTTCTTCTGAGAAGGGTGGTCCTCCTATTCAATTCAATTTGATCTGATTCGATTTGATCTGATTTCATTTCATTCCATTATGTAAAGTATCTGAGCATCTGGAAACATGTACTTCATTTATCAAATAAAACTGGGTTTGCTCAATGTTGACAGGATTACATTGAGTGATACAGTTTATATGACCACAATAGAAATATTGGTTTCAGATTGCAGAAAGCTGAGGCAAAACTATAAGCAGAGAAAAACAGTATTTGAGAAACAATGATCTTGTCATAAATCCTTAGGACAATAGCATTGGAGAACTGAATTGACGACCTGGAAAATAAGTTCAAATTAAGAAACATTAGGCTATAAGAATATTGGAGGCACAGCAACAAAAGAAAAAATATTTTATGATGCATCATAAAAATGAGGAGACTGAGTCATTTTGAACTCTTTCTAGATGGTGCAACAGTGTGTTGTAACCATGAGAAACCTAATCAGGTAATGGCTTCCCAGTGCTTACAAAATGTGTGTCTGTTGGAATGAAGCATCATGTTTCTAAACTGCCACATAAATTTCAGTCCAATTTTCAGGGTTCAATACTTTTATTGAGATTGCAATTTTTCCTCTATCAATGTCAGAAATGTATGAAAGCATTTATGATAATTAAAAGAGGAATGAAAAATATATGACCCTAGAAGGGGTATTACTCTATCCTGCCAACCTGGGAGTCTATGATGGCAGACTAATGGATGTCGAATTCTTCTATGTCACATACAAATGTCATTGTATTTCTGGAAAAGGTAAAGTATAGGAAACTGAATGGGAGGACCCTGTTACATACTACGTAGTGAAATCTATCCCCAAACTGTCTCAGCTTTGTTATATTGACATCACTCTAATTTTTCCTCAACCTCAACAAATGACATCGTGTTCTGGCCCACTGGGATCCTGCGCAATCCTATAGTTGTGTACATCTTGCTAATGCTCTCCTGACTTTGGCAACTTTTACTGTGTGCTGTTCTACATAACACTTTGAAATTTCTCCTGGTGTTAGCTCTTGCTGCATTTTTTTTCCCTTAGCTATTACTTTTGTCTGCCATCCTTCATTATCATGAGAGATTTGTCTCCAAATATCACAGGCAGGCAGCTCTGGTTCAGAGCCATTGTCATTCTAACTGTTGGATAGAAAAAACGGCTGCATTTTTCAAACCCAGATGTAGTTGTGGGTTCTTTGATTTAAGGATTTGTGTCAGTTAATATTGGAAACTTACTTGCTTTTCCCTTTGGATTAATTCATAGCAACAAAATGTTTTGTACATTGAAAACTTACTAATTGATAATGTGTGAAATACTGCCCATGTGACACATCGTCTACATTTGTCTTTATTTCATGTGATTCTGGGCGTAGATAAAGGAATGTTTGATAGAGTGGCTGAGATGTCCTGAAACATTTAATTATTTTATAAAAATTTTTTTTACACATTTAATTATGGACTATGAAAGATTTCTTATGCCCTAAAAAATACAAGTTTACATCAGAGAATAAATGGACTGCTCATTATTTAATTACATTAAAGAGACTATGTGGAAAAACACGGAGAAGCTAATATTGGTTTCTACATGTTTCTGGTATATCTGATTGTATGTACTGTATTCATTAGAATAATAAGGAAATAATGTCATTTGGGGAGGGGGGAAGTTGTTGGTGGTGAAACTGTATAGAGTTGCAGTAATTGTAGCAGAGTCAGTGATGCAAGTGCACAACAAAAAAACAACCCCTGAAATGACAAATCTTGCTTTTCATATCCAAGCTTAATTCATATAGAAGCTGTATAGGAAAGAATGGAAGCCAAACTGAGGCAGAATACCCACATTAGAAACAAACTCATTGTATTAAAATTGTTGCTGTATAGAGTCTTCTGCACAAATCAGGCCCATGTGGTGGGTTCCCAATGCTTATCCTGTTTGATGGTTTCGCTCTGCAATTCTTGCAATGAGGATTAGTGATTTTCTTCACAGAGAGAATTAACAAATACCAGAATGTATACTCTGCTGCTGATACTGCAGCTGGGAGAGATGCTGCTGAGGCAGTCCTCAGCAAGGCTGAACAGCTGGAGTTTGATTCTAACTGTTCTTTAGAAGGATGTTTCTTTCCCGGTTCTAGGCAATACTGGAGTTGCCATGTGCACATGCAGAGTAGAGTCTGTGCTTCAGTACAAATTAAATATGGGAAATAATGATATAGATGAATGATGTGGAAAAGAAAAGCCTAAGAAAGCTAACCATGAACCAGTATAGTGAAATAGTTTCTGCATGTTGATTATATATTCTAATGTGTTTCATTTTCCTCCTTGCCAATCAAGTCCTGCTTTTAAACTTGACAGTCAAGAAAAAAAAAATAAAAAATTAATAACTGAAGGAGAATGTTATTCTCCTACAGAGATGCAGAGGTAATAACACAGCCTGGCAATGTCATGTTTAGGAAGCTCTTGCCTAGGTCCTCAATCTATTTACAGGGAATACATGTTCAAACTTTCTGCTAATGAGTGATCTGTGGCCATTCTATGAAAAAAAGCAGTTGCAAGAGGTTTGAGAAAGGGGAAAGTGGAATAAGGAGGAAGTCTGGTGTGGTGGTGAAGTGGCAGAAAAGGAGAAAAAGGAAACCGAAAGATCATTCATCCTTTTTTTTTCAGAGTAACAAAAGGCAAGCACTGAAACAGCAAGTATGAGACCATTTCTTTTCCTATGTTGAACCTCAAAAAAGTCTGCAAGGATGAAGTCTAGAAATGCAGGACTTTAATACAGATAGCATTGACTATTGCAGACTATGTTTTACTTGGACATGAATGCTGTCTCATCTCATGGCTCACCAGACTCACTTCTGCAAAGTTTCAATGACAACCCAAACCTAAGAGTAAATATTTTCATTTTTGGTCACTTTCCAGGAACTCCTGGGAATGATGCATGCTGTTACTTTCCATCTAGCATTGTCTGTCTTTTTGCTAAAAGTGTTCATGACAAATATTTTTCTTCAGCAAAAGCATTGTAAGATGCTTAGATGCTGGCTAAGAGAACACCAATTTCTGGTGCTACCTGAACACAGGACCAGGATGATTCTGATGAGGAAGTGCAGGACACCATAAAAAAAAACCCAAAGAAAACAACAACTAAAAAAACCAACCCCAGCAAAACAAACAAAAAACCCCCAAAAACAAAACCAAAAAAAAAAGGACCCCAAAACATTAAAAGTCAGAAGGGTCTTGTATAAAGCTCAGCAAATAATATTCTGCCATTAAAAAATCTCATTAAGGAGTTGGACTCCCTCATGTACTGAGCTGGTGGCTGACTAAAGTTCTCAAATAGTAGATTCTCCAGTAATCCTAATCTAGCTTCATGACACAAAAAGAATACCAGACTTTCTCTCCTTAAATGGGGTTCTGAAAGCCTCCAAAGGATCTCCCATCTAAGAAAGCACCTGGCTGTCCACAGGGGCTCAGTTTATAATATGAAATCCTCTCTTTTGCCTTAGCTTGTGGTCTTTGAAGCCTCTTCCTCTCTAATTCACTTCCCCAGGATTTAATACACTTTAAATCCTTTCTGTAAGTGTAATGGGAAAAGATTTGAATTCCTCTTGCCCTCCTGCCTTTTTCATGCTCGTTACCAGAATTGTTTCCATGGCCAAGGTATTCTCCTTGTTCTCTAGTAATCCCTCTCCTTCCAGCTCTTATGGACCTGAGCAGAAGATCAGTAACCCCCACTGCACAGCAGCCCCAGTGCCATGTCCTCGAACTTACGTCACTAGTGAGCTTTCAACCCATCACCACAGAATCTAATGTGCTGTTGAGGTGGTGGTGGGATCAGAGGTGTTGTAATTCTAGAAATAGACCAAGCAGCGTTCAGCCCACTGCCCACTTTCTTCTGCTCCAGGCCAGGCTGAAGGTCAGGCTTCTGAAGGAAACAACATGGGGAAAATGATCAGAGACCAGTCATAGGTACTGATGTAGCAAAACTGCTGGCAAACGAAGCAAAAATATCATGAGAGAAAAGAGGAAAAAGCTTAACTGGTCACAAACTGGAGATATCTGTATATTACCAAAGCTAATCTTGCCCTACCTGACATAGATATGGACAGGCACCAACCAACAGTGGCCACAGGGTCCTCAAACTGGACGCCACAACCTGACAAAGAAGGTAGGCACCAGAGCTAGTGAGTTTAAAGCTAGTTTTCATATATCCACGCTACTGTGCTTGTCGTATGGCTCTCACTGTTAAATAAAAGTACTTTTCTAGTCAAATGCAGAGCACTGAATGCAGAAGGAATGCAAAATGCACCTCTGATTTTGAAGCTTGTTCCTAGTGTGGTATACATACTAAAAATACGATTTTTCATCAGGGTGTGAAAGATCTAATTTTCTCACACTTGCAGAGGGTTTCCAAGTAATGAGGAATGATCAATAGTTTGAAGAAACATTTAATCTATACACAAATTTAAATACAGTGAGCCTATTAAGTTTTGATACATTGCTTAAATACTAAAGGAAAAGCATAGTATATGATTTAGTTACCTCCGCAACTGAGAAATGTTCTTATTTAAATAAGTATTTTGCAGTTTACTTCTGTGATCTTGCAAGAAGAAAACTCTTAAGGAAATAAAAAATATTCAAGATTTTTTTTTAAGAGGAATCTTATTAGCCAGGCTGAGATTTGCTATCTGTGTATACATATATTGATATTCAGTAGGAAGTAGTCAAATCTTATGTTTATGATTAATAACAATTATGAATTTTCATCTTCGTCTTTGCAGATAGATTAAGGTTAACACAGAAATTTGCAGTTGCAGTAAGTTTTAGCTGTAAGACATCAATGGGCTTACAAATTCTGGATTTAAGCTATTAAAGATAGGCACTCCTATAAAAAACTTAGACCTCTTTAGTTAACTAAAATAGTTGTGAGTACTATGGCAATGTAGCTGAAGAAAGAGGTAAGTATCTGCTGTTATTCAGAACCCCTGTTCTCCAGGGCTCCTAAGCCCTATATTATCAGTGGAGAAACATAACTGAGTGTCTCATCCCAGAAATAAGGTTATTTATTTCTTGTATGAGATAGAAAGAAGTGTTTTGCATCTGCCATACAGAGACATACTTATATACACACATTGCAGCTGAGCCCTGATACAGTGTCAGGGTGAAATGGAGCATGTACCATCTCTTCCTATGCTTTCCTAGTGCACGGGCTGAAAGATGACCAGCGTTCCTTAACATGTTCCCTGGTTGTCCACCTCTGGAATGGACAGCTTCTGAAGGAAACAATCCTGGCAGGAATAAGAGTGCTGTATGCAGTCTGACCTGTTCTGATATGCGTGTGTAGGGAGAACAAGGGCAGGGTATTGATCTGAGCATATCAAGTCACATTTACTCTTAATCTGCCACTGGTTACTTGGTCTTACTCTAATTTATAATGTGTGCTCATATTATGCACTGATCTGTGTGTGCTTTGCCTGGACAAAACACAAACAGGAGTCTCAAAATGTTGTCACTAACGCTAAGTGGATTTTGTGGCTATGGTAATATGTATGGAAAATCAGTGCATTGTATTTTACCTAGATTTCCTGCAGCAAAGAGAATCCCATTACACTCACTTCAGTGAACATCATTTTTTAGATTCTTGAACAGGCAGGTCTCTTATTTTGGGTTTTCTCCCCGTAAGCAATGTGATACAACTCATCTGTGTAAAGCAAGATTTTCTTCACTTCGCCCAAGCCTTCGTGTTTATTATCTGCTACTTTAACCACCTTATATTTCTCTCTCTGCAGTTAAATCTGTGTCTCTTTATAAATGATCCTTTAAGAAGAACAAGTCTAAGCCTATTTCTGCAGGGTCTTTATCTGCAGTGACTGATGAGGTGATGACTTACAGTATCTAATACCTAGATTTGGCATTATTTTGCAACTGAACTTCTAAAACAGGAAGATCTCACCATAGAAACAAGACAGTTGTAATTTTTTCTTACAGATTCTGCCAGTGGAGGCCTTTGCCCTACTCTCATCCCCCTGTTTTCGTTCTCTGCTCTTTTTAGCTGAAACTTGCATCAAGCTGAATATTGAAAAGGGGCAGTACTTGAAAGGACTTGGGGAGATGCCTGAAACTACAGAAACAGAATAGAAATATATGTGAGAACCACCCACTCCTGCAGATGCAGAGAGCATCCTGCTTCTTTGCAATAGCAAGGGAATGGATGTACCCACCTCTTATCAGAAGGTGTCAGTGTTGCCCCTGGCCAACCTTGTGCAGCAAGGCTGAACGAACGAAAGCCCATGGGGCACTCGTGAAGTTCACTTTTGCCCTAATAAATGCCTTTCAACACCTGCACGTGTTGTCGCAATAATGTTTCTGGATAATGTTTCTGGATATCAGTTGGTGTCTGAGAGATGTGTAACATCCCCATTTCTGAATGGTAAAACAAGGTGGGGGTGCCGCAGTGAGGGTGAGAAGGCTGGATTTACAGCGCTGAATATGATTTTTATACCACTGACATTTGAGCTGCTAGAGCGTAAAAATATTTTAAGTTCATCTATCTTTTATCGGTCAAAAACTAACTGTGCACATACACAATTTTTAATTTCTAGGTGCTGAAAATCAGTAAGGGCTGCCCAAAAACAAATTGTGAAAGTATGCCAAGATGCATTTGAACCCAAAACTTCTGCTCCTTATGTTCTCATCTAAATCCTCCTGACACTGTTAATTCTAGCTCAGGGAAAGAGACAGAAAGAGATAAAAAAGATCGTTCCAAAACCTACAAAGTATACAAAATGCAAGGCAATCAAATCCAGCCAACTTCTTGGGTGCGTGGTGCAAAGGGACCTCCGGGGACGTGAGGCACTGCACCTCTGTCAGGTGAGATGGAAAGGTCTGGGAGCTCAGTAGCACTTCACTGAAGCCTCCCAACAGTAAAGCAGGTTTGCTATCAGTCCTTTTCATATCTTTGTTCTTGTCAGGAATATTATATTTATATCTATTGTACTTTGTCAAGTCACACACACACACACTCCAATTTAAAAAAAAATAATTATATTAACATGGCAAAAGACCTACAAGCTTTGGATGGACTTGATGTTGACACCAGCCTTAAACTAGCAAAATTTGCTGTGTTTGACTGGGATTTTTAATGATTAGATAAGATATTAAAATAAATCCTTGTACTCACTTATGCTGAATAATACTTTTGCACTGAATTAGTTGTTTGAGGAAACAAATGAAGCAGAAGGAGCTTGTTATATAGACATTTTGACTTTGGATAGCTTCTTCTCTTCCAAGTCTTGATCATATTATTTCTAAAACCTAAGAGAATTTTCAGTGAATTGCATGTTAAACATTGGGATTTTCTTATCATGGTTTGCATGTTTCCAATTAAAAGCTTTATTCTATTGCCACTGGCGTAATTGGCAAACCTCCCATCAGCCTCAGTGACTGTAAAGTGAAGCCCAAATGTTTCTACTATGCTATAATAATAAAAGTATTTTTATTTTTTTGACCTCCTTAGGTAAAAAACACCTAAGAAAACTGTCCTGAACCCAACACTACAAAAAAAATTAGTTTTAGGCAAATGGTTGTATATTATTGTTTTATTCTCTGTCTCTTGAAGCAACTAGCATCTGGTGCTTCAAAAACTTCATTAATTATATTTAGCCAACAGCATTATGCCACGCATGGACTGAGGCACAGAACTTTTTCCTTCATTCTTTCAATATACTGTTATGCCTTGAAGCAAAAGATATGATTATATTTATGTTTAATTCATACAAAAAAAAAAATCATGTTTATCCATAAAATCATTTAGCACATCTAAAGCTAGAGGCTAGAGAGTTTGACACTGAATCTCAGAAGTTGACTTGGATCTCCCTTTCTTTTTATTCCAGTCCAGTGAAGGCAACTCTGCTCTCTCCATTCACCGTCAAGAACAGATGCTACAGTAACCACGATGTCAGAAAAGATGATCATCCCCACCCACCTGGTAGACAATTCCCTGAGAAAAAGAAGCAGCATTTGAACTAACTTTTTCCTGCATACAATTGTGCTTAGCCAGAGGAACTTTGATGAAAGGGCTCTTTGCAGGAGGTAGGTTTCGGAGATACCTGGACAACAAGAGGAAACTTTATTTTTTCTATCATCCTACATCATCTTGGACATCAAACACCAAGTCGTTCCTAAACTTCATGTATGCTATCATAGGGCACGCTGACCATACTGCCTTGCTAGTGACTGCAGCTTTTGTAGTCATGATAAGCTCCAAGTAAAGCCGAAGTTTTTTAAACATTAGTGACAAACAGAGATTTTACTGTTTGTTTCATGGGACCAGCTTGCTCCTGCTGTCATTTGGGTGCCTTGGAGGGCAGTTGTTGGTGGGAGAGCGAGAAGAGTAATGGCTTCCCTTTCAGGAAAGAGATAAAAGACTCAACCTTTCTGGTCCAAGGTCTACTTTTGATACGGTACAACTCGGTCACTGTGTAACCACTTGCTCTGCAGCCTCCACTGTAACACCCTCTCCCTCGCCATGGTTCAGCTCAGGTCTGTTATGTCCCAGCTGCATAAATAACCTTGACTGAAGCTGCTGAAGAAATTGTGAAGTTGTGCAAAAGAGCTGTGAATTGGTCTTTAGAGCAGAGCCATGTGATGTAAGAAAGGTAAAATTGAAGGCACAGGATTGTTTGGATGGGTAGGTAGCAGCTCAAGGACTCAAGTGAAAAAACACGAACATGAAAAGTAGAAAATATTAAAGGAAAAAACAAGGGATTGGAATACGGCACGTCAGCAACACTGAGGATCAACTCCAAGGAGCAGCAAGGGCCAACTCTTCCCCTCCTGAGAGTGCTCTACCAGGCCTCCAGAGACCTCACAATGAGCATAGTAATGCTAAGCCTTGAAGTAGCTCCTTAATCTTAGCTCTATTGAGTGTAGAGCTCATAAATAACAAACTGATAAATAATAATTTTATACTTTTAAGTAGTACATGCTCTGCTTACAGAGTCTGTTTGTGTATTGCTCAAGGTGCCCAAACAATGGGCTGCAAGGAAGGAGAGCTATAAGAGACACCTTTCTGTTGCAGATGTCTGCACATTTGTAGCTCATCTTTACTCTGTCATCATCAGCAGTCAGCTCAGCTTTCCAGGGGGCTGTTGTGGGCAAAACAGACCACAGGCATTGCTATCATCAGCTGTCTGCTACCCTTGACAGCATCTTTCTGGCTATACCTTGCATGAGCCTTGCTGTCAAGCTACCTAGTCTGCATGCTGCTGTCAATGAGGAGGCTGGCTATCACAGGCTAGCATGGTTTCTTTGCATTTGCCACCAGAGCCGTCCACTAGACAATATCAGGATAATTGCATTACTGCAGGTGTTCCTCAAGTGCAAACTGACATATATCCCCTGCTCCAGGCCCAGGACTTTATTTTGATTGATTAGATTAGATTAGATCAATAACATTTGGTGTTGAAGAGGAGCAAGGATCTCTGGTTAATAAAGGTATGTACTGTTCAAGCAACTTTCTGAGGGACAGCTGACCTCAGGACAGATGAGCTGTAAGCTAAAGGAACCAACAGCTCCTCTCATCTCTACCTGAGTACTAAACCTGCTGTCCTATTCTTGCTGTGTTATATTGCCTTCTTTTCTCAAATCTCAGGTACATATTTAGCATAACTATTCCTGGGCGATAGCCTTAAACGACTTCTGTTCTTTATTTGAATAGGGTTGTCATTTTATTGTGATTCTAATCATCACACATATAACTCCAAACAGTCTATTTTTTGCTTAACATCTGTGTGAAGGGCTGCTTCCCACACTACCTGCATCTTAACTGGCTGTAGTCCCACCATACTGGGGATGCTATTCTTATATAATTGCAACGCTCAGCAGATGGTAGTTCGGGGAATGATGTCAGTTTATTAGTTATGACTTATAATAGATCTTCACGAATTATTGAAATCAAGGTACACTTCTCCTATGCTAAATGGCTAATAACGCGCACTTTCAATTTTGGTGGACTTTTTGCTATTTTCCTGTCAAAATGGTGAAATAGATCTGTACAAAAGGGAGAATTGGTTCCTACTGCTTAAGGAGCACATAAATCGACTGACAGTAGACTAATTTTCACACTTTCCTCTTATTTTAACTCTACTGCACTACAACAGCAGAGGACAAGTAGGGCAACACCCTTGTCTAGAAATTCAGGTGCCTGCTGTGTTTGGAATTGACTATGTCTGTGAATTTAATCAATTTAGCCCAGAACAGGTACCACTAGAAAGGATGAATACAGTAACACTTTTGTGCAAGAAAACATTTCCTCTTCACTCACAGCCTTGAGCTTTACATCAAAAAATACACCAACAAAGATATTGACAGTGAAAAGCCAAAACAACACCATCAAAATCCAAACTACGGGAAGCAGTGAAAAGTAAAGATTTGAAAAAAGATAGAATGCTGCTGATTTATTTTTTTTTTCTTAAGTTAACCTCAATACTGTTGATTACTGTAATGGAAAAATACTTGAGAGAAAAAAAAAATCAAGTCATTACTTCCTCCCTTGAGTTCCCACACTCTCACTGCTGAGCAGATCTATAATTGCACTTTATTGAACGTGTGGTCAGGCTAATCAGGAATAAAAGAGTCCTGAGTGAGACTTTGCCCTTTGCAAAATAGTCTACAAATTCTTTTAGTGTAGCTTTCTATTATATTGAGGAAGGGGCAAGGCAAAGGAGAACTATTTGAAGATAATTTGGTTTTAATATGCATTAACTACCAGCATAAATACTTAAGGGAGGAAATGTTCTTTTTTTTTGAAACAGCATTTCTACTTAATCAGCAGTGAGAAGCTAAGAGAAAAGGTAAGAGAGAAGATGGTGAAGAAAGGAAAATGGAAAAGAAAGAAAATTTCTGTTCTGATACTGTCCCTGATAATCTGAGGTTCCCCATGCTCCAAGGTGGTGAACTAATGCTGTTAGGCATGGTGCTACTGAAGGATCCAAGGAAGCTCATTGCAGTCAAGAGTTCTGTGTGTCACGCAAACCAGAAAGAGATATCAAAATTTGAGAGGGTATATACTAAAGAGGAGTCTAGTCATCCAAGAAAGATCAAGCAAAAATGACACAAAATAGAGGACAAGTGAAGAGACGATGCCAAGAGGGAGGCAAAAACTAGGTAATTCTAGGATAAACTTTCACAACCCCTGCTACTCATGTTCTTCCCTCAGTTTCAAAAGCTGAAATCTTAAGCTGTAAAAGACAAAACATTTCAACTATTTATAATTAACTTAAAAAAAAATGGAATGGAAAGATTCACTAAGATTTTTTAATGACATTTCTGCCTTTCTGAACAGAACTAGTTTCAGTTGTGTTTTTTTCTCCCCTTGGTACAAGTAGTTAGAAATTCCAAATATGAGTGAGAACTTCAATTAAACACAATAATAGATTTATTCAGATGATAAAGTAAAAACAAAATCACAGCTTCCCTCTACCCAAACAGTGTAATGACCTTCTGTGTTCACTCCTATGGAAAGATACGGTATCCTGCTCACAATACCTGATTATAAAGGTAGGAGATTGGCAGCTGTGAAGCTTACATACCATTTTTCAGTTCATTAATTTTGTCAGATCCAGTGCTGTGGAAATGCAGATTGGTACTCTAAATGGAGTGACAGATAAAGAGGAACATCTCTGAATGTATGGTATGTACAGTGGCCACCTCCGTAGTGATTGTAGTCACAGTCCTGGAGCTCATGTTCTGGATAAAAATTCTTACTGCCTGACTGAATGAGAATTAAGGAATTTCAGTAGTCTGTTTAGACAGCTATAGTTCTCAGACTTTATAATTTATGGGTATAGTTTACCCTGCAGTTGCATAACCTATGCAATCACATTTATTACACATTGATATATAATCTTTTTCATTTCCTTTGTAGTCACATGGCAAAACATTTTTTTCTACTTCATTATCTTTTCAAAGAGCATCCCCTCTCTCCATGGGTTCATGGACAAATATCCTTGTCAGAGATAGGTTCATTAGAATTTTAATTATTTTCTAATTGTATGATATTTCCTATCATTTTTTCTCCTAACTGATGAGTTTCACATTTCCTCTTGACCTGATCTTAAATCCACTATAATTATTTACATAATGGCACATTGTATTAAAGTATCTGCCAAGGTATATTATAAGAGAATGTGTGTGTGTGTGACATACTCAAAGGGGCAATCTTGGTTGTAAGAGTGCATTACAGATTACTTCAAGCAGTACTGAAAAAGTGTATTTTTGTTCTGGGTAACATTTTGCAATCGTGAAACAGACTGCATGTCTTCACATGTACACTCAGCATGCCTGCAGGGGATGATAATCACTTTGCACACACAATCACAGCAGTTGCATCTGCCAGAGAGCATGTACACACACACATTTGGACAATGAACTTTCAGTCTTAAAGGTAGTAAAATATACCATATGAATTCAAGCTTATGATGCAGTCAGATACAGTGCCTTGCAAAAATAAGGACTGGTGTTTGAACATGTTCTTTTTCATCTACCATGTCACTGGAGGGTTTTAGGGCCTGTGAGATGCTGTGCACGTTTCAGGTGTATCTTATTTAATCTTACAACTAAACATTCCTATATGCTCCTTGCTGTTTCTCATGGTTTCTATAGTTTTGTCCCCGTGAATGCAAAAATACATGCTTCTCTTTCATGAATCATGCTTAGACTCTGTGGCCTGTGTAATTTTAAACTGAAACTACACAACCTGCTCAGAACCTGAGCAGGTCCCTGAATCCTGCTGCTGTTTATGAAACATATTGCTATTGGAATTCAGTAATTTGCCCGAGACCAGAATTTTCTTGTCAGATGAACACTTCTTCCCTGGGATAAAACTTGAAAAGTTGTCTGATTTTGCAGAGTCTTTAAGGATTTGAATTAATCATTTTAAAAGTCAACATTGTGTCAATCCCAGATGAATATTGCTCCTACGAAAAAAAAAAGTATTAAAAAAAATATTAAAAAATCCCCATGAATTGTGCACTACTCTGGAAAGCTGTCAACTCCCATTCAACATCAACCAGGACTCAAGTGACCTTTGATTAGCCTGGTGCTACCCTCCAGCTAAATGAGTTGGTAGCTATTAAAGCTGAAACACACATCCTACCTTGCATTATATAAAGAGTATTTAGTATTTATTCAGCTATGGACAGCTTCTAAAACTAATGTACAAAGACATTCAATCTATAATGATCTTCCCACTTATGAAAAAATCCTTCTTTCATCTGATTACTTCTGACAGTGGTAAAAACAAAGCATTTGTTTAATTATAACTTTTAAAATAAAGATTCCATTGACTCTACTTCATCTTGCAAATTGCTTTTCATTCAGGCAATGCAAAACCAGTATTAATAGGGAGTTTAAGAGTGTAGAGGAGCACACACTAAGGGCAGAAATTTCATTTTGAGTCTATATTGTTTTCTCAGTTTTCTCATGCCTTATGTCCTCCATAACTACTTCTTCATTTCAACCTGCAAAGACCCTGCAGTGAGAAGCAATGCGCAAAGCACTAAATGGAGGGTTACAAAAGAAACGCATAGACCAAGTAATGAAGGCTATTTAAAGTTCTGGTTTTCCTCTTTCAGGATAAATCACTGAAACTGCCTTCCTCCTAAGAAGAATAATGTGTAGCAACAAAAGAATGCAAAGCCAGAGCTAGTGCTGTAGTTAACTTATGGGCATTAGAGCATCTATTCAAGGTCACAGGAAGGGTCTGTGTAGTTCAGCAGCTTGTCTCTGATGGTGGCCAATAGCAGATATCCAGGGAGTAGTACGAAGCAGCACTAGCTTACTGGGAGGGATATTTTCCCTGAACAGTGGAAACAGTCCAGCTTTCAGCAGCCTTTGGCTCTGGAACATCCTCAAAGCATGGTACCGGTAATGTCTCAGAAAAGAAGATACTCTTGAGGCATGGAGATGCCATTCAGACACATCTTCTCATGACTGGTCAGTACATCCTTTTCTTTTGCCGTTGGCCACAGTGCTTCTCTTCCTCAAGTCAGGATGACATGCCCTCTGGTCCTCCTCCCTCCTTTTCCCAAACTTCTGGATCTTCTTCTGCTCTGAACAGAACTGGCAAGTCACAGTATGCTGGGAATCCACCCTGTACTACAGTCCCTTAGCAGGTCCTCTGCAGAAATTGGGTCCCTGAAAGCTGACCACTTATCACAGCAGTCAGTGTGCAAAAAAGTGTAAAATCATAATATTTGTACTTGGCTAGTTCTGGAGGCAGCTGAAATCAATAAACCATACTTTCCTAATGTTCCCTAAATATTATGCTAAGAAAGGTCAAAATCTTGAGCCACTACAGACCCTGCTTGCGATAGATCTCTGCTGAGATCTGAAAATGAGGTTGAAGTCTTGTATATTTTTACATCTAGAAGTTGCTCCATTCAGGAGGCCCAGAACACACTTTTCAGGTCTGACATCATGCAGTACCAGGCCTAAACCCATGAGCCCAGCTTTCAGGCCACTGGCTGTGAATACAGTAAATTCAGGCTCAGCTCTGAAAATATTCTGACCTGCATCACCTGCCTCCCAGATAAATGCTCTGGACATAACTTCTCTGACTCCTTCCAGCTAAAGCTCTTCTGTTTTGTAGGGGTTCATAAAATACTTATTGTGCCAAACAGAAATCACGACAGTAGTTATTTATGGTTAGGATGCCCAATGGAGAGAAAGCAAGCATAGCTTACAGGCCTCTTCTGTCACAAGTACAGGTACGACTAGTGAAAATACAGAATCTCCACTCGGTCCTTTGCTGCCACTCAGTACTTTTACTAAGAAGTTTGACTGCTCCGCTAATCATTCTTCTTAATATTTTCCTGACAGCAGTTAATTTTCACCTGGTAGCTTCATCATGGCCTCTACATGTCACTATCCAGGCAGGAGGCAGGTTTTTGCTATGTTATACACTCTCTTCTGATTCAGCTGAAACTGGGCTGCAGTTAATGATGTCTGCCTTCTCCATATTGCTTTTTCCCTCAAATACTACGATATTAATGGTTGCTGGAACTTACAGTTCTCTCAGCTATGTATTAGCTTTAAGGTTAGAGGTAAAAAATTTCGGCTTGCTTCTGCTGCTGTAGATTTACTGTTTCTGTGGAGATGTTAGACTGAGTTTGCGATGTAGATATCCATCCTGTCTCTAATGTTATTTTCTTCAAAGGATAATACTAGGAAAATACTCTGATGTACCTTTTGAGGTGAAGAATTGAAAGGTCATTTTTTTTTAGGCTGCTTCCTATTAACTAACCCCTGACTTACTCTTTGCCAGGTTGTCTGTCTTTGTAGTTTCCAAAGTAATTGATCAGTGAGGCATTTCTGTAATCAAAGTTTGAATAGAAGGGATGTTCTGTACCGGTGTTTCTTGTGTTATTACATTTCTGAAAGGGAACACTAACCAGCTCTGCCACATACAAGATTCCACACTGAGCTTTGTTTTCTGGTTTCTCAGTTCTACACAGGATTTTGTCAAGCTCAGCTCCTTAACGTATTATACAAAAATTTTCTGAAGATAGCAGGGTATAACTCCGCATAAAGCTGGTTTTAGAGCTGGTAATAACAGTCTAAAAGGGAAAAGAGACAGTGATTATCATCAGTCAAGAAAATTCTCTAGCATGAATGAAAGTGAAGAGTGCTCATAGAATAACAGAATGCCCCGAGGTGGACGGGACCCATAAGGATCATCAAGTCCAACTCCTGGCTCCACACAGGACCAGCCCAATCAGAGCAGATGACTGAGAGTATTGTCCAGATACTTCTTGAACTCAGCCAAGCTCAGTGCTGTGACCACTTCCCTGGGGAGCCTGTTCCAGGGCCCCACCACTCTCTCGGTGAAGAATCTTTTCCTGATCTCCAACCTAAACCTCCCCTGTCGCAGCTTCATGCCATTCCCTCGGGTTCTATCACTGGTCACTAGAGAGAGGAGATTAGCACCTGCCCCTTCGCTCCCCTCACGCCATAGGCCACGATGAGGTCACCCTTCAGTCTTCTCTTCTCTAGACTGAACAAACCAAGGGACTTCAGCCTCTCCTCATACATCTTCCCCTCTAGACCCTTCATCATCTTAGCTGCCCCCCTTGGGACACCCTCCAATAGCTTTATGTCTTTCTTGTACTGTGG
>VWZZ01003488.1:0-23857 GCA_013399095.1 Psophia crepitans | reverse complement strand
TTTATGAAAATGTTGAAAAGAACTGGCCTCAAAATGGAGCCCTGGGGCACCCCACTAGTGACTGGCCGCCAGCCTGATGTAACTCCGTTAACTATAACTGTCTGGGCACGACCTGCCAGCCAGTTACTTACCCATTGTATTATGTTTTTGCCTAGCTGTATGCTGGCCATTTTACCCAGGAGGATACTGTGAGAAATAGTATCAAAAGCTTTACTGAAATCCAAGAAGACAACATTGACTGGCTTCCCTTGGTCAGTGAGATGGGTGACCTTGTCATAAAAAGAAATTAAGTTGGTCAAGCAAGACTGTCCTCTCATGAACCCATGTTGGCTGTGACCAATGACTGCGTTGTCCATAATTTTACCAGGCACCAAAGTGAGACGGACAGGTGTGTAATTTCTGGGGTCTTCTTTCTTGCCCTTCTTGAAAATTGGAACCACATTTGCCAGCTTCCAGTCAACTGGGACCTCTACTCCCAACTATTCTCAAAGGTCCTTCTTTGTGACACCTGGATTACACAGGGCACTTTAACCCTGAATCTAGTCTGTTGTACTTACAGTTTTACATTGTTGTCTTCTTCTGTCCTTCACAGTCATGTTTCAAATGGCCTTTATATCTCCAGAGTATGCTGTTACTGTTGGTTTCTCTGATATTTTTGTATTTTTAATGAACAGAAGTGTTGTATTTTCCAGACTGTACTGGACAGCTCTCTTGGTTTCATTAGACAGTGATGTCAGGCGTATTTTAGCACTTCTGTTGTGAGTTTGTTGCTTCTCGTTTGCTGTCTTCAACTTCTGCTTTCTACCTGTACTTCAAACACCAAAGTTTATCCAATACAAATGTCAAAATCTTTGAGCTTACATGTCGGCATGTGGTGTTGATGCGGGACCTTGTGAAGACTTGTGCAAACTGTTCTGTCTTGTAGTTTGTGGTGTCTTTGCTATCAGTTTTCCTTTTTTTTTTCCTGAAATTTTCCTGTGGAGTTTTAGCCACTTTGGGAAATTATACGTAGACATCCACAATCTAGATACCTTCATCTGAGCTAGTCACATTAGACTGTTCCTTCAGTTAATGAAGAGAAACAGGAACTTTTAAGCCACCACTAATCTGATTTACTTCAGATGACTTGTAGAAGATGGGGTGAGCTGCACTTTAGAAGTGCTTATTTCTCTGTATTTCCTTGCGAGGAAACTAGCTGAGATTAGGTTAGATTAATCCCAGTGTTTATTACTTTTCCCTGTATCTACCAAAATCCAGCAACTCCTGCCAAACCTTCAAAAGACTATGATTATCTTTTCTTGCAGGGCTTTTCTGCTATTTCATGCTCCTTTCCTTGTCCTCCTTCCAATATTTTACTGGAATTAAGATTCAAGAATATGTCCTCCCTGGGGTCTTCTGTATTTCCTCAAGGCATGATACTTCTGCAGTTCCACAGTTTTGCTTCCTTTCTGCTGAAATCCAGTTGTGATTGCTGTAACTTCAAACACATTGCCTCCAAGTGCTGCTATTTTTTTCTTCAGTTCCAATCTCTAGTTCATATTTCTATGCCCTTCTCACTGCCTAATCTGTCCCTCAATTCAAAATAGAATTTCCTAGAGTACAGTTCTGGTTTTAGATTTGCACTGTTCATTTTCTTTTCCAGCTTCTCTTTAGTCCCTAAATTTTTATGCCTTTTAGCATGGAAGGACTGTGACAGCTGCTGTTTTTTCCTTCACTGTGTGATCTTGAGGCTTAGACAGAGGATCTGAATTTCATGTTCATGCAAATGTGGTTTATCCAATTTTTTTTTTCCTATGACATCTGAAGACTTCCGTGTTTTCCTGTGTTGGAAGGAGAACAATAAGAAAAAAAAAAGCCTCATTTGGCCAACAACTTTCAAGCCTCAATACTCTTTCCATGTTTTATATATTCCTTTGACATGGCACCAATGTGTTATGCACCTCTGTGACACTTGTCACAAAGAGTAAATGGTTGGTATTCAGCTAATTGCTCTCTGAATGCAAAATATTTTTGTCTTGCTCTCCTCATTAGGGCAATGACTGACTGATAAATTATTTTGAGACCAGGAATATGAAGCCTTGATTCCTACCTGAATTCTTTGTAAAGTGTGATCTCATGGGCTTCCCTTAAGTGCTTATCTTTACTGCTGGTTGAGGAGCTGAGATTCTTCTTTTTTTGTAAGCACTTTTTATCTGACACAACTGCCTCTGATGTCAAGGGCCTCAGATTTATAGTTTTCTCTCTTTTGGCATGATCGATGACCTCTTTGCCAGGGCTGAGTTGCTTTTTCAAAGATATCAAGTTCAGAGTAGGCAGCCATGAAGTAGATTAATAGGACAGAGTTGGAAGGAGTGTGAGGGTCCTACCCCACATCTGCGGGAAGGAAGGGATGTGTCAGAGATTTCTTATACCAAGGACAGGTAAGGAGGCAATGGAGGAGCTGCCTCCCAGGCTGCTCATGGGAGGAAAGGGAATTCCAACTAGAAGAAAAGGACACAGTAGTGAGAAACAGATTACTTTGGCAGAGTCATAACACTTGTGATACCAGAAACTGGTTTAATCACAGTCGGACTACGGTTTGATCACAGTCCTTATCTTTAGGGTTTTTTAATTATTGTTTCCACAAGTCAGTAACTACCTCGGATTTATGTTTTTTTCTAGGTGCTGAAATTAAACACCAGATCGTTGGGTTCCAGAGACCATTCTTCACCAGCAGCTTTTGTGCAGTATGAAGAATCAAAACTCTTTATTAGTCCTGTTAGTCAAACAATCAACCTCAACCTGTTCTGGAGTGAGGTATATCATGGCTATATTTTACAGCAGAACTCTCAGGCATGTTGAGAAACAAAAGTTCAAGTTACTTGAAACAGATGAGAAATCAAACTTGCATAGGCAAAGCCCTGTATGAGAGAGAGAATTATTGAGGTATAAGGTTCAGTGCCTCTTCCCCTCTTCTGACAGTATTTTGAGAGGGAGAGTTTGAACAGGTAACTAAGCAGTGTTAAAAATAGACTAGAATTACAAAACTTAGTTTTTGATCCTGAAGTCCAAGTTCTTCCAACGATATTGCAAGCAGCTTCTCTTAGGCGCTGCATGAACTTAAGCTGCTGGGTCATGCATGGGTATTATACTGATAGGAACAGGAATGTAATGGTCCAAGGAGAGATACAGGTGGCTCAACTGGGATTTATGCAAGGTGCATCCCTTATTCACCTCCTGAGAAAGAAAGAGCAGCATCACTCCTGTAAGAATCTGGCTCGTAATTGTCTGTTGTACCCCTTTTTGGCACAGTCTTTGTATGTGTGTAAATGGACCCTCTTTAAAGTAGGTGATCCCTTCAAAGAGCAAGAGAGAATTTATTCTTTTAAAGAGAAACTCTCAGGAATTTCAGATATTATGAAATAGGTTAAAAAAAAAAGATACCCATCTGCTAAGTGTATGACACTGGATAATAATTCATGGAATTCACAATGAAAATGTAGACATTTGGGAGGAAAAGAAAAGACATCTGGGGAAGAATGTGTACGTTTCAAGTGAAAGCAATGGTACTGGTGTTTCTTCAAATTTGTCTGTCTGAATTGTTCCTGGTGCTCATTTGCAGTTAGAATTGCTGAGGTTTATGACAGCATCAGCTTCTGTGAAAAATATAAGGAAAAACAGGTAAAAAATGAGAATATTTCTCATGAAAAAATTCACAAAAAATGTGTCCCTTCCATCAAGTGCTTTTTTAATTTCAAATTGTATGGCCAGTTTTGACATCAACAGCTAAGTCATTCTTCCTGTATACCTGTTTCCCTTCTGTCTTGTTTCTTTTTCCATTGAAATAAATCTTACATTTAATAATTTGTAAGGATAGAGTTTAACATTTATTGACAACTTGAGTACTTAAGGCTCCTTCCTCTAACTGAGGAACTGGAAGTGATGGTGTGTTGTATCTTTTGGGCTGACAGACTAAAAATACATTACTATATATTAATGCAATTAAATATATAAGAAGTAAAATAACTGCTGCTTTGTAAAAACACTCCTCCACTGATGAGTGGTACACATGAGCAATAAAACTTTCAGATAGTATTCCAAACAACTCCATCTTGACTAGTTACCTTTTGGCATGTTACAAGCTGGAGATTCGCAGGAGGTGGGGGCAACAAGACAGACACTTAGAACCCTAAAGTGTAAAGAAGAATTGCATAAGACTGGAATTCTGTAGGAAAGCTGAAAAGATTAAAGCATGTAAGGCTCCTTCCCACTTAATGCTGAAAGAAAACCTCAGGAGCAGAAAACAGTTATTTTCTACTCATGCCTTAACCTTTCAAAGCACACAGGGCATTCATCCAACATTTTTACTTTCTTTGTTATTCCTTCCTTTTCAATTATATTGAATTTCCATAATGCTCCACAGTGACATCTCTTTTGCCTCAGCTTTCTTATAACCATTTCATTCTTCCAGAAAAGAAATCACAGATAAAGTGGAAAACTACCAGAAAAGCCCTATACCACCAACTCTGAGCATGGGAATGAGTTCAGTGGAAAAACACAACATTTGGCTGTAGAAACACGAAACAGGTGGCTATAGGTCAGTTCATGTTCTTATTGTCCCAAATTGCCTCAACAAGCAATTCCACAGTGCTTAGTTTCTCAGCACGTTCCATCTATAATGTCACCAACTGGATTTTGGGCACCAAGTAGTTCAGCTTCAGGTTATTGCCATCAGCTAGAGCTGTCTGCCACCTGGCCAGATTTTAAGCAACTTAAAATTCACTTTTAAACAGTAAGGCTACTCTGAAATGGAGCACAAGCTCGCTTTTCTTCTACAAAGTATCTCAGGCACTGTTGTCTTCTGTAGATCCAAGTACATGGTTGATATGAAAGGAACAAGAGTAGTAATCAAATGTGTCGTGCAAGTATATAAAGAGACATACCCCTGAATATTATCATTCTTCAGAAGGAATCAGAAGTCTATGGGTCTACAGAAATAATAACATCTAAAGCTATTCTCCTGCTGCTCTCCCTGATCATCTTGCCACTTTCCCTTCCCTATTGTGAATTGGGACCTATCCAGAAGGTAAAATGATAACAAAGATGATAAGTAGTATTCTGCCCACCATGAAAATGCATGCAGGGTTACCTCTGGCAACAATGCCATCTCTTTTCGACTTGTTTTACTCTAAGTGAAATCATTAAAGGCCACTGCCATCCATTAAATTTTAGAACAAAGAAGAGTTTTCACAACTGTTATCCTCAACTCCTCACAGATTGTGCTCTTGCTTTGCTAGGCAGAGCACCTAAGGAGTAAAACAGCCCTTCAGTGCTGTGCAGCAAAAGCCATATTGTAGTATGCAATGTATTTTGGCTTGCTACTGTAGCGTATCTCTGCATCTTTAAGAACAAATGGGAGCAATTGACTGTAGATCATTAAACAGCTATCTAGTCACAGGGTGTCTAATTACCAGTGTCCACTTAATGGAAACCAGTGACCTAAGGTGAAGGAGTCCTGCTAACCCTCCCACATAGTGGTTTGCCCTCTACCCTTTGTCCTGTAGTTCAGGGAAAAGGGGGAGTTTAGCTTTTCTTTGCCCACAACCATCTGTGTTTTCTTGAGTTTTATGGAGAGTAGGCTGTTTTTTGTATATATATACTTAATATATATAAATATATTTATCTTCTGATTTGATTCTACCAAAATATTTCACTTATTCCTTTGGACCTGCAGAAAAACAGTCAATTCAGTCCTTCAGGTCTATTAGTTCTCTGCTTGTCTACTAGAGAAAGGTAAGGGTGGAAATATACTGCAGACAGCTGGAGAGGAAAACTGCAGGCTCAGTGAGAGACTGGCAGTATTAGTGTTCTTAACCTAACACAAAACTCCTCAGGGCTTGCTAATGACATGTTAACCTACCACTGATCAGCTAATTTTCTTTAGGTTCTCCCACCTTTCCTTCCCTGGCCCATAATCCCTTGTTCCACGATTATTTTCATTTTTGTGTTCTCTGTTTCATTATCTGTCTTAATTTCTCAGCGTATTTTGTTTGTTTGTTTGCCTTAAAGATTATGAGGTCCTGGACCACATGCAAGAAGTTCTCTTGTGTGCAAAGCTGTCGTGATTTTACCCCAGACGGTGACTGCGCACCACGCAGACACTCACTGCCGCTGCCCCCCCTTCCTCTTCCCCCCAGCCCCTTATAAACCGAGCATGACGCCATGTGGTATGGAATGTCCCTTTGGTCAGTTGGGGTCAGCTGCCCTGTCTGTCCCCTCCCAACTCCCCGCACACCCCCAGCCATCCCGCCGGCGGGGCGGTGCGAGAAGCAGCAAAGGCCTTGGCTCTGTGTGAGCATCGCTCAGCAACAGCAAAAACATCTCTGCACTATCAGCGCTGCTTCCAGCACCAATCCAAAACACAGCCCCGTATCGGCTACTATGAAGAAAATTAACTCTCTCTCAGCTGAAACCAGGACAAAAGCATTCAGTGCTGCTGGCAAACCTGAGCAGAACACTGAACTGGTCATTTCATGTCAGGAACCTCTTTTTGCTCAAGAAAGAGAATGCTCTATGCACTTGCTTTTAATGGCTTTTCCCATAGACGTGTTTCTGAGGTGTGAGATGAAGTTTCCAGTAAAACACTGAGTCTGAATTCTGGTCTTTCCTGTCTGAAAGTGGACATTTCAACACAGCTCAGTTTTGTGATTTTTTTTAAAGAGTTTGCAAGTAACCTTCTTCCCTGAAATAAAAACCAAAACACCTTCAAAGTTTTCGCAAAATGTACATTCTCCTGTCAGATGTCAATAACATTTATAAGTAAGAGAATTAGTGCCTTTGACTGATATGTAATTCTCACCTTATTTAATTTTTCTTCTGGCTTTTCGACTATTATCTTATATTCTGCTCATAATCTACTTTTCAGACCATGTATTTTTTAAGAACCTTGATGAGAGCTCTTTGACTAGTTCTTTTAAATGTTTCACATTTTTGTTCACATTGGCTTTGCTCTTTTCTGGAAGAGGTAAGAAGCCTTTTGATTTCTTGGTTGAAATCCTGGGTGCTTTGAACTTAATAGTGCGTCTGTGCTCAGTTGCAGTACAGACACAGCTTCACTCTTTATCTCTCTTCCTCCTCTTAGGAAAGCGGTGATCATTCCTAGTTATTTACCTGTGACTATTTACTGTGTGATGAAAGCTCTACCAGAGCCAAAGTAGAGGCCATTCTGCATAATCACACATACCAGAGATACTCAGTGTACTGTGACAACATTAAACCATCCTTTCCCCTGCAGTGTATAAGGCATGTATTGCAGAGGACCTGGAAGTGGGGGACGGTATGCATTACTTAAGAGTACACAGCAATTCACTCCCAGTAGTTATGAAAGTCTGAACAAAGACTTAAGTATGTATTTATCCTAGTAGCCCAGTTTGTTTCCCTGGCTGGGGGAGAAGTGTAACATTAGAGCTCAATTAGGAGGTTTCCTTATTCACTGGAATCCGTTGCATTTACATGCATAAAACATAGGCAGTCACATTCCCCCGCAAAGTCCAGATTTGACACAGGTTTTACCATGTTACTTGTGCCTTTTGGGAAAGCAAGCTAGTTGAAAGTCATGGTATGCAGTCCCACACAGCTTGTTAGACATGTCCCCCTTTATCTGCCTATTCTGCCCCTTCCCTGCCGTTCACAGAATCACAGAATCGGTTCACTTCGCCTCCATCTGCATCAGAACAACTACAGGGTCACTGGACTAGGGAACGGGTTGGGAATATAATCCATGTTATGATAAAGATTTAAGAAGGGAACAGGTATCAGGACTGTTTAAATCCAGGTAATTTCACCACCCCAAGTTTACAGTGAGTTCCCATTAACAGTTGTGCAAGCATAGCTGAGGACACTAGTCTGTGTATTGACAGGATCAGAGGAAGAAACTACTAGGACAGTTTCATCGCAAGCAAAAGGGCCATGGGAATCTAATAAGGTTTTTTAAAGAAAAACACCAAGTAATCTGAGACATGAAAAATTCATGAGAGCTAGCAAAATTGTTCTTTTTGTTTTGGTTTCCATCAACCATATATATGGTGCTGTTTCTGGTTTCCTACCTTACAGTGCTGTTACGAGTTTTAATTCACAAAACGTTTGCAGTGCACTTTGGGAAGCTGAGACAGAAGGCAAAATCGGTACTGTTATAAAGAATGAGTTATTATAAAAATGTAAATTAAAGAAATTATGCATGCAAACTTCCATGAAGCTGTTTAATACAGCACTTAATAGAGTTTCATTCTATATGCCTGCATGTGAGCTATGTAGCTTGTTATGACACCATTTATTTTATCTGTACGTGCACTGTCCTACTCTACATAAAATGCACATGTGCTTAAAATAAGCCTGACCTCTCACTGACTCACTGTTAAAACCAGAAAGTTTGAAAACATGTTGATATATTCAGCTTTTTGTAACAAACAAACAAATGAATAAGCAGGAAGAAAAAGTTTTGTGGTTTTCAGACTTTGATCAGCACGAAAGAGCTGTTCGTTTGCACTCAGCATTGCTATGTAGCCCTGCATTGCCCTCTGGCCAGCGATCAGAGCAAACAGATTCTTCTAACTTCTGCTTTGCTGCATGTGTTCCAAGTTCCACCATGCACAGAAAATTAGTACTCTTGAAATAAAATAAAAAAAAATTAAAACAAGTGGAACAGGTGTTCAGGTCAATAGTTTCATTTTAAATATTGATGCTGAAAATGTCATCCTTCCTCCTCTCCAGGTAATAAACATTAACCAGTGTGTCACCAGACTTTTAGACTTTCTCTGAGTAATGTTTAGATCATTAAATGAACATGCAGAGACCTATTTCCTTGTGTCTAATTTTTCAAAAGATATTGGGTGGGCTTTTTTTGAAAGCTGAAATGATTTGTTTGCTTTAAAAATAAATATATAAATAAATCATGTTATTTAAAGGTGAACAGCAAAGCTATTTTAATTAGCTATGACTGAATAGAAGCAAACCTAAACAGACAGACTTGGATATTAAAAATAGACCTACCGTATGCTCATGTTATGCTTAATATTTTGTAAGGATACCAATGTAGATTAAGATCATGCCTGCCTTATTTAGATACCTATTTTAAATCCTGTTTTAACAAAACTTGCATCCCCAGACAACCACTGAGGGGTCTCCTTAACCTCCCATGTTGATCACCTGTGTTTCTTCCACAAAATGGGCTTCTCCATAGGCCTGAGGTAGAAATTCCTGCTTTGGGGACCTCTTTGTGTCCTTTAGCTATTTTGGGAGCCGTGTCTCTTTAGAGAGATCAAGGGCATGTGACTCAGGAACCTGTCTTCCACCAAAAGCTTACAGGATGAATATTTGCATGCCAGGGTGCTTTTGCTCCCTGCCAGGTCAACAACTACTCATCTTAAACCCAGGAAAGCTTTAACTTCAAGAAGGGTGAGGCTGTGGATAAGATGTAGGTCAGCTTAAGTCTGGATCGTAGCAGAGTTTTTTGTGGGTGACAAGCAACTGCATGGTGAGACTCAGGCTCACCTAAAGATCTTTGTGATGAGTAGGCAAGTGCCCAACGAATGTGTATGGTGGAGGTTACAGGGCTGGAAAACAGGCATCCTTGATAGCCCTCAAGGGCTTACCCATTTTAAGGCTCCTAAATCCCACTTTTAGTCTTACTATAAATCAACCCAGTGGCTAAAATACACTAGAAGCAGCTCACAGGAAATAATTCACTATGGAATAGAGGTCCCACAGATTATTTTGACTGATTGCATTAAGGCAAGCTACTTTTTCCCAAAGGCAATGCAGTTGGGTTAGCTTGGCTCATTATCCCTACTGAAGAATCACTTTGTACAACAGCATCACTTTTGGTTGTAGACTTTGGTTGGATGAATTTAGGGCAAATCATCTTTACACAGTTTCACACTGGGTTGTGTGGGTGAACTAAGATCCTGAGTCAAAGGAAAAGTAATTTTTGATCTTCACAGTGAATCGATGATTTTAACAGTGACAGCTGCTGTTTGCACTTTGTCAGCCTTAAGTTACATGGCAAAACTACCGTGACATTCAATACTGCAGCTCAAATTCTGCATTCAGCAAGACACAGTCCTTATGTACAGTGTAGGAAATTTGGCCCCACATCCTTAACTGTGGGAAGACTGAATTTTGTCCTTGTGAAACTGTTGACAAAACTCCTAAAGCAAGGCCCAGTAAGACACAGCTCTGTACTACGTGTTGCTCAGCTGCTCTGCTACCCCGATTTGTTGTCTGAAACCAAGATGCAGGTAGGGGGAAGGGACACCAGAAAGTCGGTGCAGGAGAACTAATAGAAAACAGGGAGAAAAAAGAAAAGAAAAGGAAAAAAAAAAAAAGAAAGAAGGCGCACTAAATCCTCAGTCTTAAAGGTAATTTTTTGCTTGTCTCCAGACTGGAGGGAAGTGTAGCACCTCATGTGAAACTCACTTCTCTCAAATAAAAAGTTGTATTTTTCTGAGACTAGTTTTGTGGCTAAATAACCAATTAGCAAGATTCAGTTTTAAATCCCTGTTTTTCTTAATTTTAGGAAGGATCTGAAACTGTTGCCTTCCTGATTTATTAAGAATATATTAGATTTAGAGATATTCATATTACTAAGTAAAATAATATTTAAATGTAACAACTGTTAAATATTTAAATAAGAGAGAGAGAACTACTGAAATCAGAATCCAGGACACAGATATATCTGGATTTCAGCCTTTGTTTCAAGCCAGCCATGGTAACAAGTAAATCCATAAATTAAACTATTCAGGTATACAACTGGGAGGATGTCCACATCACATAGCAAGCAGGACTTCTGTGTTTTGTAAAAGCCTTGGTCTGTTTGCTATGGTTTGAAAAATGCTCTGGATACAACTCCACCTGAGTAATAATCAAGACAATATTGAGTTTGAAGATCTAACTGGCTTTAGATTACAACTGAATACTGCCAGAGCCTGTGCATTATATGATATGCTGAGTGACAGAAACAGAGCTGCCATTAGGAAAGGGTAAACATTTAAGTATCAAAGTGTTTTAGACATGTTCAGCATTATGAAGTAACTGACATTGTACACAACTATTTTATTTATTAATTTGGTTATGTCAGATATTTATGATCCTTATTCTAGGAACTCTAAGAGAAGGAAATTTTTTAACATAGCAGAGTCTGACTGTGTTCTTCTAATAACACGCAAGATTATGCCAGAATTTACAGCTGCGGAGGTTCTCTTCTGTCAGTTCCCACTACAGTTTTACCATCAGCCTTGTCCTTTTCCCTACCATGTTATCCTTTGATGATAGCCTTTGTCTTCTCAGATTAATTTCTTTTTGGTAGTAATTACATACAGTTCCTTTCAGCCTGTCAAAGTAGTTTGTGGGATTGAAAAGAAGCATCAGGATCACTGACATTCTGGAAATCATGGCCTCAGACAACTGCTTCCCATCAGTAAACTCACCTGAAAACTACCCTTTTCCCTGTCCCAGACCCGAATGCTTACTGAGCATTACAGATCTCCTTCCTCTGACATTCAGGAACTCTCTGATTCTGAACCTATATTTATTCCTGGGCAGATTATAACTGTCCTTTTCTGTTAAATCTTAAATATGGATGACTTCACATTTTATCATCCTGATTTATTCACTACTAATGCAAACTCAACATAGTTAAAAAAAATTAGTTTCTTATTTTCTGCATGCATATTCATTAGCAGGTGGAAAGGATCATACGCAATCACAGTGCTTACTGATGCAATTTGCCTGCATCTGCCCACTATTTAATGTTTCAGGTCAGCTGTCCTTTAGAATTATTTCTGTCACTTCTGTAGTACAGAACACCCTGCTTCCCCAAATACCATACATGGGCTAAAAGACTGACTCCTCCAGAGCATGGAAGAGGCCCAAAAGAAAGAAATTGTTTACCCCAAAAATAGTATTAAAAACCTGCTGGATATCAGGGGACAACTTGGGGTCAATGACTGACGGTGACGCTGCCATGCCTGATCCACTCCACGTTTGGCAATACCAGAGGCAGTTCTGCCATCTGTATTTCCAGGTGGGAAGATAAGGTAAGAATAAGGGACATCAGGGGGAAAATCTATGGTGCTGGAGAGCTGAAAGTGTGTTGTGGGTAAGTGTGACAAAAAATTGCTTGGGCTGCTGGAATGAGCTTTTCCCAGAGAGGAAAGGAGAGAAGGGGAAATTTTATCATTCAGCACAGAACAGGGACTTTTGTGTCAGATTACTTAGGGCAATTATTTAATGTCTACTTGTCTAAGGCCAGGCATTTCCAACTCTTTTCAAGGAAACTCTAAAGACTGTGTTATGTTGCACATGCACTATAGTGCCTCTAATTCCTTCTTCCTGTGTATTTTGTTGGGCTTAAGATCACTGGTTTTAGTGGAGCTATGTTGTCATAACACAGGACTTGATGGTGCCAGGAAAGCTACCCATCACACACTCTGTACCATGTCAACTTGTGTGTGCACTATTTTGGAACTTTTATGTCAAAAGGTAATTATAGAACACCTTTTCTCTAATTGTTTTCAGGACTTCCACTGAAGTAAGTGCTAAAAATAACGTCACAGAGAAAAAACACACCTTTTGCTCTTCACTAATTCAGAAGTTATTTCCTGTGATCCTTGTAATGGGGAAGAATTTACTTTCTCAATTGTAATGGGAAAAAATTTACTAGACTATTTACAGCACACCTGTTAACTTCTTGTGCCAAGAAATATTTTGGAGAAAGGAATTTTTTTAGAGATCCACATTTTAAGTCTCGTTTTTTTCTGTCTGAACTTCTTTGCTGTACAGTACAGATTTTCTTCATAATCGCCTTTCTAATCGTTTCTGATATGGGCAGGGTGATGTCATCACATTTTTAATTGGACTACCAAAACTTAATAGTTGTTAACCCACCTCATTTCCTGCTTCAGGGAGCCATTAGATTTAATGGAGCAGTAAGCCTGACATTCTTGAGTTTGATTGGCAATCAATTTTTGTAACTGGATTAGCAGCATACTCTGGGTTGGAAGATCCTCTGATATTTTGCATATTTATACATACACTGATTCAGTATGATTTACGGTCTGGTTATTTATATTTACACAGTTGGCTTGTGGTTTTCTGAAGAGATGTCAACCCAATTTCACTCTTTCCTGTTTATACTAGTCCAATATTTGCTACTTTTCTCTGCATGATCAAGCGATGTGTGAAGGTGTTCTCACAAGGAGTCATTGGACATGACAGACTTCAGATGCCACCCCACAGGGTCTCTTTCCAGGTGTCAACAAATTACTTCATAACTGAAGATTTATTTTTTTTTTACTTCAGAACATAAAGGTACCATTTCTGGCCAAGAAATACCCTATACTGCTGCTTCTTAGGCCTTTTCTGAACTTCCTTAGATTTTGCTTTCCTACTGGTAGTGAAGGCTTCTGATAAAATCCTTCTGCAGGTCTGCAGGGAACTGCTTTCCTCTTCTGAAAGTCTTCAAGGGTTCCTTCCACCCTGAAGCACTAAAGGCCATCAGACAACTTTTGGAGAGAACTATCCTCACAGTTATTGCAGGTTTCACACAGCTGAACAGTTACTATAGAACAAACTGTACCACACTGGTGTACATGGTAACTATCTAACTGCCTGGGTAATTCTTATAAATTACATTTTGAATTCCTGTAGATTTCTGAAAATTGTTATGTCTTCATATAATTTTCTTTTTGGCACTGACCTATTTCAAAAGAAAGTCTCTCCTCACTTTGGGATGAAAGCACTGCTGCAAACTCAGTAAGAAAGGATATCCTGGGATCTACTAAAGCAGATATCTTTCTTAGCTTGAATAACTTCTTGTTTTCTACTGACAAGTGAACCTTTGCAGAGGTTTATGATAGGGCTGACTTATTTGCAATGGATTCATTAGAATATTAACTATTTGACCTATTTTATACAGCCACTACTCAAGATGGCAACAGGTTGACCTGAAAACACCCAGGAGAATTACAAATGGAGCTGGGGCACAGATTTATAGCAAGTGACCTGGGACTTTGCAAAACACTTTGGAATATTAGGTCATGTGTTATTCTCATTGTTTTACTAAAAACTGGGGTCAACAGAGGGCAATGACATTTTACATGACTGCAGCAGCCGTAAAGGATAAACCATAAAAGACTACATTGCAGTCTTTTCTAATATGCTGCAGCTCTTCACTAGAACCATCTGAACATCTTCCCAGCACTGATGAAACCAGACAAAAGGTAAAGATTATCTCAAGGGAGCAAAACCAGTAATTTCAGTTTCATTTGCCTTCTATATTTTGTCAAATAGCAAAGGCCTGAAACTGGACTGAAACATGTTTATGCGAGGAGCTGTATATATGCAGAGAAAGAGAGTTTCTGTCTCAAGAATCTATCCTTGCAGGCTAGATTGCAGGCTCTTACCGTGACCAGAATTTCAAATTATTTTGTCATTAGCAGAAAATATACCTCTCTTACACAGTTCTGTGTAAGAATATCAGAGCTGGTGACTCACTATTGCGTCGACTGTTTTTGTTTGAACCCCTGCCCTCCTTTCAGTGTTGCATTTTTCTGAATGCCTCGTTGATCTCTATTTATTCAATTTATGATTTAAAATACCTTTGAGAGAGTTATTTTAGAGACTGAGTTACACTTTGCTTTGGTTTTATAGAGCTTTATAAAATATGTGTAATAAGAACAGGCACTGTTGTTTTAAAACACTGATGCCAAAAGAGGTGGCATTGCTGTGGGAGCACAGCTTCTTCCAAGCTAGTAGTGGCCAGCTGCTATCACTTCCCTGGAGAGACATTTTGCTGAGTGTCATACAAGATGCAGCCCTGGCACATCAAAAGCCCGTCAACTGCTTCGCCTGCTACCCGTGGGGTGCTAAGTGAATGTGGCCATGGAAGGCAGTGGGGAGAGGGCGTTAGGAGGAGCTGAGTTCCTATGTGTCATCACTCAGGCGAGGGAGGTGTGATTACCTCAATTAATTAGTGTTAAAAAGCCGTAGTTTGGATATTAAACCTATGCTAAATCTGTTGCTTGGATGTCCAAGTTGCAGTTCAGACTTGGACAGTCATTACCAGCCTAGAGAGCTTAAAGAGAGATTGAAAGTATCATATTTTAAATTTTATAAAATGTGTGACGGTAAACCTCTACAGAGAAAGTGGAAGGCTATTTACAAGGTGAATTAGAGGTTAAACTCTCACTCAAAAGATTATTGTGTAGGCTCATTAATATACCTGTGCTTTGGAGGAAGAACATGACTTTTAAGAGTCCCAGAATGTGCATTTCACTGCTCTTATGACATGTGAGAATGTGTAAATAAAGAAGAAATTAGCATTATATGAAAAGGAGGGTATTGGGTGGGATATCTGCTTCATGGCTTACCGGAGAGAGTTTCACTCACTACTGTAAGGCTCTGATAACAAGTGAATGTCCCAAACATCTGTCTTGACGCAAGCAGGGATGAACTGATAACGAGGAAATGTGGCGAACATTTGTCTCCACCAAGGACAGAGCCTGGGAAAGCAGGATACCATCATGTGACCCCCTCTCCTTTCCCTAAAATGTGCTGACAAAACCCATCTGCCTCCTGTGCGCCCGTGCTTGTGAGGGGAGACAGTGAGACCCCCTGAGACCCTCATAACCCACCAACTCATTTCTGGAACATTCCTGAGTGCATACTGTGACTGCTCAGTGATGACAAACCCCCACCTATGGGCTGGGCACTTTGGACTATAAAAAGAGGAAACAAACTTTTGGCATGCACCTGCCACCTGAGGACCACAACTATGAGCAGAGAACATCGCTGGACCCAGGATGGTGATATCCTCTCTTCTTCTCTTCTCTTCTCTTCTCTTCTCTTCTCTTCTCTTCTCTTCTCTTCTCTTCTCTTCTCTTCTCTTCTCTTCTCTTCTCTTCTCTTCTCTTCTCTTCTCTTCTCTTCTCTTCTCTTCTCTTCTCTTCTCTTCTCTTCTCTTCTCTTCTCTTCTCTTCTCTTCTCTTCTCTTCTCTTCTCTTCTCTTCTCTTCTCTTCTCTTCTCTTCTCTTCTCTTCTCTTCTCTTCTCTTCTCTTCTCTTCTCTTCTCTTCTCTTCTCTTCTCTTCTCTTCTCTTCTCTTCTCTTCTCTTCTCTTCTCTTCTCTTCTCTTCTCTTCTCTTCTCTTCTCTTCTCTTCTCTTCTCTTCTCTTCTCTTCTCTTCTCTTCTCTTCTCTTCTCTTCTCTTCTCTTCTCTTCTCTTCTCTTCTCTTCTCTTCTCTTCTCTTCTCTTCTCTTCTCTTCTCTTCTCTTCTCTTCTCTTCTCTTCTCTTCTCTTCTCTTCTCTTCTCTTCTCTTCTCTTCTCTTCTCTTCTCTTCTCTTCTCTTCTCTTCTCTTCTCTTCTCTTCTCTTCTCTTCTCTTCTCTTCTCTTCTCTTCTCTTCTCTTCTCTTCTCTTCTCTTCTCTTCTCTTCTCTTCTCTTCTCTTCTCTTCTCTTCTCTTCTCTTCTCTTCTCTTCTCTTCTCTTCTCTTCTCTTCTCTTCTCTTCTCTTCTCTTCTCTTCTCTTCTCTTCTCTTCTCTTCTCTTCTCTTCTCTTCCCTTCCCTTCCCTTCCCTTCCCTTCCCTTCCCTCTCTGTCTCTGACTTCATTTTCAGCACACTAAGGTAATCTCGTCACAAGTTTTACTCGGCCATTGTCTTTCATGATTCCACTGAGTTTTAAGTGCTATTATAACCTTTGCCAAGCCTCTATCTTTTGTAGTTCTGATGAGTTTTCAGTAAATCTGTAGTTTGTTTAAACCTCTAGAGTGATTGTCATTACTCCTGATTACCGCACAGACTATTAAAAAATTACCTCTCCCTTACACCCACAGAGTAGGACAACTACCAACCCACCTGCCTTAGAGTCTGTCCAGGTCACCACACATCACAGAAAAAATTATTATGACAAGGTCAGGTAGACTGACTTTGATATGCATTGGTTCAGGTCAAAGTCTTCACAGCCAAGATTATTCAAACCGGTCTGCCTGGTAGTCATGTACAGGGCAACCACAATTATGGTTCTTCACTGGCTGGTAAAGACAGAAATACTTCCACAAGTGAGATTCAACTCTGGCACATCTAGTAGAGATCCCCACACTAAAATTACCTCACTATTTTTGCCCACAAAGATTATGTGAAGATAAGCTCTTTAAGCAGACAACAGCACCTTTTATTGCTAATGAAAAGAATAATGTTGTCTCAGCATCTTCTTAAAAGAAATTTGTCGCTTCTTTGTTAGTATCTGATGCAATGTTGCCTTTTCATCACATAGCTCCCTCTCTCCCCATTAACAGCAGCATTCCAGCCTGTCATAGTATTTTTAAATCATGGATTGGCCACTCTCAAAGAAAAGAAAAAACTCTGCTGGGGATTAATAGAATGGTTATCTGCTTTGATGGGAATTTCCTGCTTTATTGGAGATCTATTTATAAAAATATATAAAACAAACATTAAAGTTTTATGTGATAGTCTAATTTTTGACTGAGAGACAATAATTTCTAGCTTTCTCATGAAAAGGAGACTCTTTTTCTCCTGTTACTTCTTTGTTCTCTCCTAAAATCAGCATTTATAAAATGTTATTCTGCAAATTTTAATGCCTGATGTAATCAAGAAAGCGCATAGAAGTTGTAATTGAGCTCACTCAGTTAAGGCTCTGCATTTGGAATTGCTGTCTAGATCCCAAGTGCTGTCACAGCGAAAATACTGCATCAATGATGGTTTTCTCATTTGATCTGCCCACAATGGGTAATTGTAATTCTGTCCTGGTGGGCTTACTAAAAATGTCTTTGCAAAAGCCTCCTCCTCCCGTATGTTGACAGATAAGAGAATACGCTGTAATCCCCATTCTTTGTACAGGGAGCTGCTTGCCACTTTGACAGAGAGAATGAACTCCAGGCTCCCAAAACCATTTTTTGATTGTTTAGCTGGTCATTGCTCTGGATTCATTTTCTGAACTATCAATACCTTGTCCCTATCATTTTCAGTACTCATCTACTGAAAACGTGTTGTTCATAAAGCAAAGAAGTTCTTAGAGGAGTAAAAAATGTTTTTGCTATCTATTCTCTGTGACTTGACAGCAATCCTCTCAGAAACCTTAAGCAGTGTTAGGCTTCCTTTCAATTCAAGATATTGTGTGTAGAAAAGACTCAACGGGCTACATCCAAAATATGATTATTGGTCTAAACTGGGAACTAACTCTCTAAATCTCAGACAGTAATCCTGAATACAAGTGTTCAGTGTCCAAAATGCCCTGGGGGAATTTACGTTCCCTATGCACCTTTTGTCAATTTTAATTTCCCTGACACCAAAGACTCAGTAATGTGCCAAGGTACACCTTTATCTCAGCAGGTCAAAAAGAGCAGTATTAATTAAATCAGGTTTCATTTGCCAGTCATCCCAGGGCATAGGTTTGTTGAGGGACCAATTCTTATAGAGATTATCAGTATAGCAGCGCAAATCTGTGACCTTTACAAAATGCAGTGGGAGCTGCCCCTCAAAAGAGAAAAAAAACCACCAAAGTCTGAGGAAGTGCTTAATACAACAGCAGTCTGGCTATAAGAATTTCTTTGTTTAATTCTGTCACCTGCTGAGGGGATTCAGACCCAGCACCTTGTCAGTCCCTCTCAAGGCTGCCCTAACCACAAGCACAGGGGTTAACGTCTGGTCTGCAGCTGTAGGTGTGCTTTGGGGTGAAGGGGGAGGAGGAAAAGCACTGGATGTCAGACTTGGGAGAACAGCCTTTCTTTTGCTGATCAGGATACCCTTGAAGGACCAGCAGGCTAGTTTTGAGCTCCTGGGCACAAGAATGCTTTCTTTGTTCTGGTCATATCATGAAAAAGAAATCAAATATTGGGATACTCAATCCTTGTGTGTAAAAGGAAATAATATTTCCTCCTGTTGCTGGGTCTCAAAGAAAAAGGCAGATTCCTCCTCCATTTGTGAAAGGAATTTTGAAAAGAGCTGGAGACTTTTCTTCAGAGGAGGATTAAAAGCTACAAATACTGGTGAGAGTGTGGTCCCTCTAAACTCTTGTGAGAGTCTGTATTTAGGTCATACGCTTGGTGATTCTTATGAAAAAGCTTTAAGCATTGCCTCATGTTTAGGTTTCTCTTTCCTAAACATGTTTGGAGGTTTTTGGAGCTTCTTTCAACGTGCCTGAATGTACCTGAGTACATTAAAAACCAAGATGCTCAAACGGTTCCACTTTAGAGCCAGGCACTTTCAAGTTGCAGGTTGTAATGGTCAGCATCAGAGTATCTAAACACATTATTCAATTTGGTTTTATTTTAGTTATCATATTGTCTGACTCACACGTCCATGAGTTGAACTGGCTCTGTATTGAAATTTCAGATGACAATGACATTACTGAGACAATATATTCAGTCTCAGAATAGTGTATGTGTGGGGAAAACACTGTAAGAAAAAGATATTTTTTACATAAAACCTTTTTCTCTCAGTATTTCTTTGAAACAAAAAAATCACTAAAACCCATAAATTTGCATGTTTCATCATAACAGAGAAATCTGAATTAATTTTCTCATTTTGCTTTATCTTTTTTATTTTTCCCTGCAGAAAAAAAGATGCATATTTACGGGGGGGAGGAAAAGTAATCTAGGCATTTTCTTGCCAACTACTTCTTCAACACGTGGAATTTTGGTTCCAAAATTCCTTAAATATGATTTCTGCAGACTAAATATGCAACTGATCTATATGTTGCTTAGAATTCTTCTTAATCTTCTGCCTGGGTATCTTCCATGTGTTCATAATGTCAGTAAGTCATAAGATAAAAGAAGTCTGACTGTATCTTACTTGCCATGTTTGTTAGAAGACAGACTCGGTCTTCCAAAGCCAGCTGTATTAAAATGCATTACATTATCATTGGTCTAGGGAAAATAAAATAAAAAAATTACCTAAGCTGTCTCACTTTGGGAGGAGTAACAGAAGTCCTTGCTGTCAAACCTCCATAACTGCAATCTCCTGTCACTGACAGATAAAGCCAATTATATTTCTGCTCAGGTCTAGTTTCTCCACTTTTTCATAGGACAAGGGAAGAGTTCAAGTGCCTGACAACCTAAAAACGATCACAGTGGATCATTAAGGTCACCCACCTGTGGGGATACTTCTAAACTTTCAGACCAAATAAGAAAGTGCATAATGAATGAAAATCTCTATCAGACAGATGATCCTGGACAGAAGGTGGACTCAACTGCTGTGTGTATTTAGATAGTATTTAAGAGGATCAGTGCCCATCCAGAATCCTGAAGCAAACTACACATTTGATCTAGTGTCTTTGAAAAGCTCTGATGTGTTATTAGACCCTGAGATTAGAACTGATATGAATTACACAGAAAAGGAGTCAGAATCTGCAGCAAAAAGCAATTTACAGCAAATAGGTAGCAGCTATTCTTTATCACATTTGATGCCCCAAAATAGAAATGAAATATGATCCAGAAGGTGATAAGTGAACAAACACAATTGATTCGTACGAAGAGGGGGAGGGAGATGGGTTGGAACATTGCTATTGACTTTGTTGTGTTACACCAGGGAATGGAGCCTGAATGAAATATGTTTAGCTTGGATCTGAACCGCCAGTCTCAGTCCTTTGATTAAAAATAAAAACTGTTGCATCATAACATGCAGTATTCTCAACCAACTGTTCCCAAGGAAAAAGCATTTTATGTGGCTGCACTGCATTACATTTCAGATATAATAGATTATGCCTAGTTTTAGGCTATGTAAACAGGCCTGGTAAATGACTGGTTACAGAGGAGCTGATATCTGGTATTACAGAAAAGGAAATAAAAGATAGGGGGAAAATATTCCTACAAACATATGAATCATCTAATATCAGAAATGAAACTTGCTAATGATGAAGTGCTAAATCATTTCTGGGATCTGATATAATTTGCAATTTGTAAGTTCCAGAATTTTCTACTAACTGTCAACCACACAAGTATCTGATTTCTACAGTGAAGTACCACAGCAGCACAGAAAGAAGATTGCTTTCTCAATTCAAAGGCATAAACTTAATTAATTGGTGTAAAAGTGTATTTTCAAGAAAATGAGCTTCCTGATATGACTTAGTGGTACAGAACTGTTGCCAGGATGATTTATTTCTATCATGTAGATAATACATTCAAATCTGTTAGATTTTTACTGAAGACGCTATAAATTAACACCTCAGGGTTAGGATGTTTAATTAGGTGAACATCAATACTAATAACCAGCTGTGACTGTCATCTACACTGTATCTTATACCATATTGCACTGAAAAATGTATGTATACAGCTGAAAAGGTAGGAAGAAAAGCAATGGAACTTTGAAGAAAATACACTGGAAACACAATCTAATTGCTAATTAGACTCCCCAAAAATCTGGTGTCTGCAATGATTAATGTGCTCTTAACAATAGAAAGGAATGAGTCATGCTGGCACACACAGTTTTGCTTAACAGTACAATTAATCTCTCAGTTTAAGGGGGAAATTGTTTATTATACATTTTCCCCTTTTTTCCCTGATTGAGATGGAGCATTCTGAATGTCATTCAAAACACACTTTTTGTTCTTACTTGATATTGATTAGCCTGATCTAACATTTTGGTAACATATTTAACTCCCATGTAATGGTTCAATTATTCCAGGTGGCTGGAGATTTATCTATCATCATTTTCACTAGGCATTGAGAGAGCAAATCTTAGCTGGCCATATACTAAACTTTTTGGAACAGAGCCATTCGCTGTTACATTCATAGGAAAGACACTGGAGGAAAGTAATTTGAGAACTCAGGAGCAAGACTTGGCTGACCAACCAAAAGATTCAAAGTCATTAAGATGGCCATAAACGTTTCTTCTGGATGAAACTTCTTAGCACTACAAAAAGTCAGCATTGAGCTGTTGAAGCCCATGTAGTGACACTGATTTGCCTGAGCTTCCTAGAAGAACCACTGAAAGAGTCTCTACACAGACACATAATAAATATGGAAAGCAGAAGGGTCAGAAAAGGGTTGGCAGAGTTATATTTACAGACACACAGGGACCCAAGGACTCTAAACACTTGGTACAGTTGGGTAGCAGCTGCTGCCCAGCACTGACTGCCTGAAGCCCAGCTGTTAGCTCCAGTCCTGGGACTGGACTAATTTCTGCAGCTTGACAGACTCCTCTTCCACTCCTGAGATACAAGTTTGCCACCATCCCCTGGCAAATTGAGGATTACACAAATGGCCTTGTACTTTTTAAGAAAGAGGTGAAAAAGAGAACTACAAGTGCAAATGAGACACTTCAGTGCAACCTTGCAAGTACATGAGCTTTATAGGCTCCACACTTTATGCAAATGTTCTTCAGCCACTCACATCTGTTTTGGTGTACCTGGAAAAATTCTGCAGCGGTCAGAGGACAGCAGTTTGGCATTGATTTCCTGTGAAAACCTGAAAGACATTTACAAACCAGTTGTTTCTTCAGCTAAGTGGTCTGTGGACTTGATAGTATAGGTTTCCCAATGCATAAGAAAGGTACATCTTCAAGAGCAGTGACTTTTCCCAAGATTGATATAATTTTCTGGGGTTTTTTTGTTAATTTGTTTGGGGGTTTTTGTTTTCATTCTTTGGGTGTGGGGTTTTTTTGGTGGTGAGAGGACTTTAACACAGCCACAGAACAGGCAAGTATAGAAAAGTGGATATGGTTTATTCAAAGAAGAACAGACATTCTAGCTCCTCAAATCAAAAAGAGTCAGTGAACAGTTGAGGTAGGAAGGAGCTTCTAGAGATCTTCTAGAGCAGGATCACCTACTGATCTGCTGAGTTCTCAGAGCTGTGTCAAGTCATGTTTTGAGTATCTCCAAAGACGGAGACTTCACAACCTCTCTGGGCAACCTGTGCCAGTGTATGTCCACTATAATAGTTTAAAAAAAAAAGTTTTTCTTTTGTTCAGATGAAACCTCCTGTGTATCAGTTTGTGTCTGTTACCTCCTTTCCTGTCAGTGGGCACCACTGAAAAGAGTCTGGGTCTGTCTTCCTTACTTCTCTCAGGTGTTTATACACATTGATAACATCCCCCGAGCCTGCTCTTCTTCAGGCTGAGTCCCAGCTCTCTCAGCCTTTCCTTGTATTGGATCCTCTATGCTTAATCATGTTTGTGCCCCTTCACTGGACCTGTTTCAGTATCTCTATGTCCCTCTTGTACTGGGAAGTCCAGGAATGGCCTCAGCACTCTAAATGTGTCACACCAGGGCTGAGTAGAAGGGAAGGATCACCTCCCTTGACCCGCTGGCAACACTCTTCCTGATGTAGCCAGGTTGTTGTTAGCCTCTTTGCTGCCAGAGTGCATTGCTGGCTTGGTGTATACCAGGGCCCTTGGATCTTCCAGCCCCATGGTGCTGGAAGATGCAGAAGAGCAGGATTCACCCCCTATATTCCAGGAGAAAGAAGTTTACGACCTCCTACTTCACCTGGACCTGCACAAGTCCATGGGGCCAGATGGGATCCCCCCGAGAGTGCTGCAGGAGCTGGCGGAGCAGCTTGCCAAGCCCTTAACCATCATCTATTGGCGGTCCTGGCTAACAGGTGAGGTTCCGGATGACTGGCAGCTGGCTGATGTGACGCCCATCTACAAGAAGGGCCGAAAAGAGGATCTGGGGAACTACAGGCCTGTCAGCCTGACCTCGGTACCGGGAAAGATCATGGAGCGGCTTGTGTNATTCTCCTGGGGAAGCTGGAAGCTCATGGATTGGACCAGCACACTCTTCGCTGGGTTGGAAGCTGGTTGGAAGGACGCGCCCAGAGAGTTATGGTGAACGGTGTTAAATCTAATTGGCAGCCGGTCACTAGCG
>VWZZ01003487.1:116496-170702 GCA_013399095.1 Psophia crepitans | reverse complement strand
ACGCAGCCTGCAGTTTTGGGGACAGCACCTTCAAAGCCAGATTTTCCTATGGGCTCGGCCCCTAGAGTGCAAGGTGATTGCAAATGTTTGCAAATATTGCACACCCACTGCCCTGCACACATTATACGTCCACTGCACACACACCCAGTAGTATATGTAGCACTGAAAAGCTAAGGATCCATCCAGCATGCTGACACAGAGCTTTTGGGGTAGGCCCTGTTTCAGTGCGTAGGTTGCCACGGCACACGGCTCCCCGTAGACAACTGTACGCCTTCAGCAGCTGCCTGCGTGGAAGGATAGCAGGGTGGAAGGGCGCTGGCTAAGCTCCTGCAGTTTGGTGCCAGGGCGAAGGGGAGAGCAGCACCGGGTATGTGGCAGGTTCTGCAGAGAGACCCTGGGCAGTCGCTCTGCAGGGCAAAACTGTGCCTCGAAACCGCATCCTGCGGGGCAGCCAGGGTTATTTCTGTGCTGTTCACTTGGCTGTAACCTCGCAGCAGGAAAGAAGGCGCTCCTCCTGTCAAGCGAACCAGGGGGATCTCTGCAGTCATTATCAGCAACACGGAGTTTGTAGTCAGTAGCTGTGATTCAGGCAGGTAGCCACGTGGAAAGCATCCGTCCTAGCCGGCTACAGCACTGTCAGGAAAAACAGTGCTCTCAAATAAAGAACTGCTACCCAGCCATTTCAAAAGATGGCTGAGAAGGGAAACAGACCTTTCCATGTAATAGTTATTGCCTCTGAGGTACAAAGACAATGAAAGTTAGTGATAAAGGTTTCTGAGAAGTGTGCAATAGAAATACGATTACTTCCACGAAGAATGTATTTTACCAGTTATCCTATGTCTATCCACCTTGCCTTAATCCTCTGCTACAAGGAACACAGGAGTTATTTTTTAAAACTGTATTTTTGTTTGTGAATGATTAACTACTGTTACAAATTGAACTTTCCTCAAGACAGCATGTGTCAAATGAATGTTTTCTTTTTTCTTCTGGGCTGTGTAATTTTGGATCTATACATCTTAAATGAAGTAGATCATTTGACAAGGTATATGTAACCCAGCTAGTAGCTAGCAAGTGGCTGGCGTGTTTTTGCAGACAAAAGATGTGCCACAGGTGTCTGTCCTTAGAGTGAACTGGGTGTGTGCTGGGCTCAGCTGGAGCAAATTAGCCTCTCAGCCCAGAAAACAATGAGCTTTGAAGGATTTATCCATACACTTAGGTTTGAGTTTAGATTTAGTTCAACTATGGACTAAGGAGGAAGGAGTTACTGGATATTCTTTATTTGAGCTCCAACTAATGGTTTACCTAAGCCAATTCCTATTTTTCAAAGGATGGGTCAGTCTTCAGCCTTATATTGCATGACTTAAAGGCAGAATTTGTGCCTAAAAAGCACAGGAATAGAGTAGGATTTGTGACTCTGAAAAATCTATCAAGTGTGTTCTAGAACTGATAAAAAGAGGTTAAAAGATCTTACACAAAAGTAGGAATTAACCTGAGCTGTAATATGAATGTCTAAAACAAAATTCTCCTTAAATACCACTTCAATCCAGAGGTCTTTCCTTCCAGGAACACCAGCCTCAGCAAGAGGTATGACTACTGCACTGCTTGGTTTGCAAGGGTGAGTTTTATTCAGATTGGCGGGGGGGGGGGGGGGGGGGNGGCGGGGGGGGGAGGGGTGTTTGTTGGCTTGTTTTGGGGAGTACAGATACCTACAGAAGATTAAATGAGAGATGTTTTTATAGCTATGGAGCAGACATGTTGGCTCCATAGAGAGTGGGATTTCAAAACCATGTCTTCTGTATGATTTCTATGGGCTAGCTCCACATGATTTTCCCTTAAAATGGTTTCTGTTTTGGATCCTTCTTTAAGGCATCGTTTTCTTCTTGCAGCTTTTGGTTTGGAGTGTAATTGTTCATGCTGCAATGTGTAATGTCTAGTTCTAAATGTTATTTGTTGAGTCTAACATTTTGGATTAAATCTTGTCCTTAACTGTTAGACCTTTGCTTTAGCTAACAGGTGTGTATGCATCTTCCCACACCAATATGTGTATCAGCCTCATAGTGTAATTCTTTTGGATGTCTTTGATTTTTAAAAGCTGTGATGAAGCTTTTAAAATCAAAGCAGACATTTCCTATTCTGCTTTCCAACCTTTCTTTGTTTTAATAATGTTTAATATTGAAAAAGTGCAAGTCTTACTGCATGGAATTCCCTTACACCACCCAAATAGACTGTGACTTAAGAGCAATTCAGTTCTAATTATACTAAGGAGAGGTAAACGGTGAGTAGCTATTACTCCGATTAATTTATATCTTTCTTACTGGCAGCTGACTTTGAATTTGAAGATCCAGCTGGAGCATACCCAGACACTAAGCTTACAATCTAAGGCACTGATTCTGCAATGTGCTGTTGAATGGAGAGAAGCACAACAAAGTCAAGGAGACTGAAGTAGGTACACTGGTCTGCTAGTCCTAAGCTATTTGTGTAATAACTTGTTACAAGAATTGGTATAAAACATGACTGAATGCACTGGAAAAAAGAGAGGAATGAACTGGAGAGATACCATTAGTCTTTATTTCTTTTTATCAATGATTTACTTAATGTCACTGCAGCAAAAATGACTCTCTGGGACTGCATAAGACTGTGATTGTCTTCTGTTTCCTTTTGTTTTCACTTTAGATCTTTTCTCAGGACTAGTTGATATAAATCATGAGTTGCTGCTTTAAAGTTTAGATTTTTACTGAGGAAGTCTTCAGAGGTTTGTTTTGTTTGTTGGTTTTTTTTTACTCTGGTTTTGCTGTTGTGAAGAATTTAAGTTATGTTGGAGCTAGACCTGAGTGAATCTTTGTTATACACCCGAGATGTAGATATTGCTGCATAACACTGTGTTTAGAAGAACAGATGCAATTCCTTTAGTTCAAGCTTCCTGAAATAACCAGGAAAAATAAAAATGATCATGATCTGGAGTAACCCTTCATTGCCTATTGCACCCTTCATTTGTTTTGGGCAACCAGCCAGATCTGAAGTCAGTTTAGCATTAACCTCCTGCTACTGAGTTAATTTTTAAAAAAAACCCCAATGCTCTTTGGAATAAAGATCCAAAAGCAGGACAGGTATAAAAGATATGTCACAATGAATTCCAGTCATTCCACTGAATTCAGGTCTGAATTTGGCCTCATACATGTCAACGCTGATAATAATCTGGAAAACATCTCCGTCCTATGTTGGGAGGAGGGAGAGCTGTTCCTTGAGTTTGCATGGTGGAACAATGGAGAGAAAAAAATAAAAAATATGAATCTGTCTGAGGCACTGTGACCTCCAGGATTCCTGTGTGTGAGGTATATGTGGCCGTTTGACCAATGTCTTTAACATTCCCCTTGACACTCTTTGAAATTGTCTGTTACAAAACAGATGGTGCAGTAGTTACTTTTTGAAGGGCTAAAAGAGCATGACCACATCTGGAGTTAATCTTTAGCTCCCTAAACCAATAGATCACTCAGTTTTAAGACGGCCTTCCAATATAAATGCATTGCACAAGTACAGAGAAAGAATACACAGCTTTAAGGCAGAGTATAAGCAGTCTGGAACTATAATTCATAGACTCACAACTCTTTCTGTTCAACTGTCTCATTTATGGGCAAATCTTTTCTACAAGAATTTCTTTTTTCATTGAGCAACAGCAGTAAGTGAAATATGTAACTTTTTAAATGAAATTTTAAAATAATTCAGAAATTTTCAGGTTTTGTACAACATATTTCCTGATGATGGCTACAGTATTTCTAAAGCGATGATCTCTTTCATTTTCATACTGTCAATTGCCCCAAAGAGTAGCTAAAGGTTGTATCAAACCGTGCACACCAGCACATTCAAACAAAGCTAACTGTGGAGTTTTGTATGATCATTAAGCAGCGTACCACATACTATGGGAAAGGGCATTGGGGCATTCCGTGATGATGCTAAGGTAAAAACTGTTTCTGTGATCTTTGACGCCAAGGGAAAGAGCAAGTTTTAACCCACAGAAACTCTTATTTTAAGTGCCTAGTACTGAACTACCTGGCTAAGATTTGATCTGGATAATTTAAATATTTAAAATATCGAAGGTGTTGCCTGCCATTATCGGGAAAAAAAAGATTTCTTAATGTCAAAAATGCGTTACTTCCTGCAAAGGGTCTGAATTCGTGTAACAAAGGAGTTATAAGGGCAAAGAATTTTGAATGCTATCAAATCCGCAAGTCGTGTCTCTGATGTTATGTTTAAAAAGATAAAATTTCTCTCTTGTCTGTAGTATTTTGCTTGGCTTGTATGCTTTTCTGTCCTTTTGTAAAGCACCTAGCACAGGGAGACATGAAACACCTGCAGATAAATAATAGGTTGTTAGTTTATATTCCCAAATCAAGTTGTTGGCCCTCTAATTATCATAACATGTAAGAATTTGAAACATTGCACAAAGTAAGAGACATTTCCTGAAGCCAATGGAATTCCACAGGTGTTACTGAGATCTTTGGGCGGATGGTGAAAATAAAAGCAACCTCTTTACCCACCAGTTCAGAATTTGGATTCTGAGGTAGACACTTGTCAGGTTACAGATTACAGCTACTCGACCTATCAATTCTTTATAATCATTGTAGCTTTTTTTCTTAGCTTGAAAATGGAAGTTTTGCTGAAGTTTTTAGTTTTTCAGATCAGTATCTTTACCTGCCTCCAGGGGCACACACAGCACAGTTGTGATAGGATTTTCTGCAGTTGGCAGTCTAGTTTAGATTTAGATACTCATTGTATCACATGGTTATTTTTTTCAATATCTGTTATTCTAGTTGGTTTGCTTTCAATCTTTTCCTTACACTTCAGATGTAAAGATTATATAGCTGATTCTGTAAAATGCTGGGCCTGTATTTAAACATCCTGATTAATTCTATACTTGAAGTTTAACATTTTTGAGTAATAGGGCAAAAAATGTGTACACTTTTATAAGCACTCCAATGGTACAGTGGCACGAGAGACTCTAGAAGTAGACCTGCACAGATCCTCAACGGAGGTGTTGGCTGCAGCTTGCAACATGCTGTGTTTCCATACCTACCTTCTTGCTGTCTACATAGGACCCTTGCTGACAGTCTACAGATGTTAATCGTCATACAGTCAATATATAAACCTGAATCAGTATTCTTATTGAAAGTGTTGTATGCTTTTCACTCACCCGTTTTGTACATTTCCAGAAAAACATGGCTAGATCTTGACTGATAATGGCTTCCACTGACATTAGTCAAACTGGAATTATTAGCCTATATGCCCTATGCTTATTCAACTCTTCCCTGTGATGACTGACAACTGAAATGCTTTCTTTGTAAATAAGAAATACATTTTTTCAAGAAAGGTTATATTCTGTTGAAATTTTTCCAAACTCTGGAATAAAGTTGTGTGATTAGTTCTAAAAGCCAGTTATAACTTTTACTTTTCAATATGAATTGTGACAGAGTAGATTGTGACTGTGCAGTTAAGAATGAGTTCAGCTTTGTACTTTAAATTTACATTAAGAGCCATGCAATATCCTGGCATCCAACTGGGAAATTCTGCTTACAACCAAGTAATACAGGATAGCCTGCACCACAAGGAAATAATGAAAGCCTATCTCATGTCCAAATTCTGTGTGCAAAGCTGAGATGCTGGAGTTTCTATGGCTTTGTCTTGACTAAAAGTTTCATTTGCTATTATAGATAAGGGCACGCATATCCACATGAGGGCACCAGCTGACATCTTATTCTCAGACGGATGTGTAATCTCTTTCTGAAATGAACAAGTCAATCAGCGGTCACTCCATCCTTATGCTTACAGAGCTAGAGTAAAGATTGAACTGTTGAATGTTACAGTTCCCAAATTTTGCTTTATTCTTTTTCAATTCTTAGGGCAGCATTATTTTTACTTTCCCTAAACTCTACATTCAACAGAAATCTTGAAATAAACATTAATCACATAGAGATGTGTGGATGATAAGTTTTTAAAAGAACAAAATTATTTTCTAACCTGGCTGCATAGTGGAATGTAAGTGAACTCCCATTAAAATTGGTAAAATTTATTATTTCTTAGCTTTGACAGGAGAACAGAAATCCCAAAGTTTGTCTCATTTTTATTAAATCCACAAAAATATACAGTCAACACCCATTCCATTTGTAGAAGTTATACAGTGTTTTTTTAAAAAGCACAGAGTAATTGGCGCTCCTCTCTGGGTTAAGCTGAGGATTCAAGACCAAGATTGTCCACTTCCTTTCACCAGTGAACTCCAAGAGCATTCACCAATGTAAATACAGTACAGGAACGATTACATTTCCTCTCCAAGTTCCCAAAGCATCAGGCAATCAAAACTGCAAAGGTCCAAGGCTTTCTTCAGGGGCTGCATGCTGTAAGGTGGATGTAGCCGTATATTCGCTAAATAGGGAAGGTTACCCAAGCAGACTGCAGGGTTATTTGCAGGTGACTGCATACAGCATGAATTGATGTAAAAGGGCATTTTTCTTTGAATCTACTGGATGGCATTTTGATGGAAAGAGAAGCTTGTCAGGAACTTCCAAAATGCTTGGGAGAGTATTCACCAAAGCTGTTTTAGCCTAGGGAGGCTAATCTCCCTAGACTCTGAGCAGTGAAAACCCATAGGCTTTTTCAAAGAGTGATTCAGAAGAACCAAATTAATTTAATTTCTTGCTTGGCCCTGGCCAAAGCCAGTTTCTGCATTGACTGCTGGGGTGGTCTGGAGAAATTGGCCTCTTGGGGCTCATCTCTCTCCTGGTGACAGAGAAACAAACTACTATTATTTAAAGATTAGAGATACCATGGTATAGTATAGCCCTCTGAAGTGGGGAAAGCCTAGGAAAACTTTTTCTCAGCAGAAAGCCACAGAGTTGGAAAAGTCGGAAAAGGTGTTGGGCTGAGGACTGTCCTCAGTCCTTATTACATCACAGATACACAGACAGAAACATGTTTCATAGCATGAGAGCAAACTTGAGCATTGGAACAGACATTAAAAAATTGTGAAGATGTGAATCTACTGGAAATCCTGATGGGAAATAGAGACTTTAGAATCTTTAGGTTATGTTTTCTAAGAAAAAAAACTGGTAATTTGGAAGTATATCTTCCCTTTAGCACAGTAATTTAGTCTTGCAAAATTTACGGAAGTACTCTAGGTCCAAAATCCTCAAGTCATTAGTTTTAGGAAAGAGGAAGGGGTTAATATTTGAAGCTCCCTCCCAGCATCACCTATGCAATGAAAATGAAAAGTTCTCCATGCAAGTATTTCATGTCCACTAAATACAAATTATATGCATGCCAGAAAATTTTAAGGTATTTATGAATAGGGACCTGTACTTTGGGATATGATTTTGGCACCAGAGGTACGTTAAGTGACTATTTCTTTTCTTCAAATATTACCAAGAGAAATGCAAGAGATAATTAATGAATGCTTATTTGTTATAGGCACCAGCAGGTATCTTTGTATGTATGTCTGTGTTTCAGGGGAAGAGAGGAGGGGAATGAGAATTGATTGATTGTCATCTTGCATTGCTTTTTGTCCAAAGCACTTTTAAGGGGAAAGTAATCAGCAGAGCCAGTGTTATTAGTGTTACAGTAAAAGAGGTTCTGGTTGATCCATAAAGTACTTGTTTAGCTATCTAGAAGGCTGGACTGGGTGAATATATATTCATCATCTGAAAGGCCTGGTGCCTTGGAGACACTGGAAGATTTCTAAAGATTCAGGATAATTGATTTTATTATAGGTCAGACCTCAGTTTAACTCAACATAGCTGATAATATAGGAGAAGAGAAAACTTCTGTGTCCTGTGAGAAGATGACAAAGCTAATGATTCATAATAGGGAACATAGGACTTCAGCATGCACACTGAGACAACAGAAATAATGCAGAAAATGTAGCTTTGTTGCTGAGTAAAACTCTGAGAGGGTTGGTACCCTAAGAACTACAGGAGTGTTTATACCCGAGGGGAACTGTGAATCTGATAACACTCTGCGTGCCAGGATGCATTTGGTGCGTGTGAATCAAGGCCTCTTTCGTCTGAGTGGTGCTGACAACTCAGAGGAGATTTCGAAGGCATCACAGGAACTACAAGAACTAAGGTAAGGACGAAAAATAAAAGACTATAAACTGAAGCTGAAGCACAGAGCAGTGGCAGCACTGGCTAGAGTAGCAGCAATTTCTGTGGGAAGCTTCTGAGCTGAGGTCTGTCAGAAAGAATGGTAGTTGTTTGACCTAATTTTAGTTGCCATGGGGTTATTTAGTGAGTCTTAATTTGCTGCCTAGGCTTCTCCTATGGTAAGATAGATCTCCTGGGTAAGATATCTGCTGTCTAGAGGCTACTGTGGAGCTTCACTGACTATAGAGGGATCATCTGGTGCTAGATTACACACCTAGCTAGAGTTAAGTGAAATAGTCCCTTCAGTTTGTGGGTGGTATTGTACATTTGTAGCTTGTGTCTCAATTAGTGATCAAGCCATGTAGAAGACACGGCTTCTAACTCTAAATAAGAAAATTTTAATAGTTGAATTCTTTCTGATATTTAGTACGTGGATACCCAGGTACTAAAAATTACACCAAAATAATTGACACCAGTGTGACACAGGAGAAAGCAGTGATGTAGATGAGCAATCCAGATGCATTGTCATATATGTGTGCACAAAGAGTGCAGGCTTTGAAAAACAAGGAGTCCTTGTACATGGAAGTGCCAACTCTGGAAAAAAATTTAGAAGTAACTATAGAGGTCATGTGTGTTATTTTCCTTGCCAGCTCTCTCTTGCTACTAGGTATTCAGTGAGAGCGTGGATTTTCCTGTATGCTTTAGAGTTTCTGTTCCTTATCACTTCAATTCACAAATAAAGTAAATTTGTTCAAACGGACCATCTCACAAACTGAATTCAAATGTGTTAACACCATGACAGTTGTGTGATACAAGTGCTAAAGTCTCCTAAAAGGGTCATGCTTTTCCAGTGCTGTATTTGGAATAATACTATTCAATAACTAAAATGAAGATCAACAGGAAAAAAAGACCAACAATTTGTTTATTAAAATAATCCTTCCATGAGCGGAAGTACTAACATGTTTCCCATGGATTAGCTCAGATGACCTGCCGTGGTGATCAAGTAGTGGTATGACTGGTGAAGATGTTAGTGCGAACTGCAGTTAATGGCAATTTTTTTCCAACTGCCAGGTGAAGGCAAACATTTGCTAGTATAAATGACACGAGTAGAATTATGGTGTTACTATTTTTTTATTTTTTTTTTAGCTCAGGGCATGTCCCAGTTGTTTTTCACCCAGTACATTTCAGCGTCAAGGCAGTCCTCTGGCCTCCCCTTCCTCTAATCTGGACTTCTTCCAGCGTCTTCACATTTTTTTAATAAATATTTATATATTTTTATTTAATAAATATATATACCCAAAACCAGGAAACTGCAACCTCTTTTTCCATGCAGCAGCAGGACCTGGACATACTTGCTCCTGGCTCATCTTTGCTCTGAAGGATGGACAGTAGCAGCCCTTTTATTCCCCACCTTTGCAGTGAGTCTAGATACACTGCAGAATGGTTCAAGAGTGTAGTAAAGTGCTGCCCATAGCAGCTTGAGAGAAGCATACTCTCTGCTGATGTACAGCAACTTCGTAGGGCTCTGGAACTGCAAACCTGACTCTTGAGCTGATGTCCCTCAATTAAATTCTACAGGACTGATAAAACTGGAAAGTGAATATTGATTAAAACAAAGAAAAGTTACTTTACCTTTCCATTTTAGATGCAGGAGTAAAACCACTACTGAAATTTAGGTTTTCCTGGCTAGCCAGAACTTGTAGCTAATCCTAAGAATATTCTTGTCACTTCCTCTTAAGCCTTGTTGGTACAGGGACCAGCACTGTTTAGCATCTTTGTTGGCGACATGGACAGCGGGATTGAGTGCACTCTCAGCAAGTTTGCCAATGACACCAAGCTGTGGTGCAGTCAACACCCTGGAGGGAAGGGATGCCATCCAGAGGGGCCTTGACAGGCTTGAGAGGTGGGCCTGTGCAAACTGCATGAAGTTCAACAAGGCCAAGTGCAAGGTCCTACATGTGTGTTGACGCAATCCCAAGCACAGCTACAGGCTGAGCAGAGAACGGATTGAGAGCAGCCCTGAGGAGAAGGACTTGGGGGTGCTAACTGATGAAGAACTGAATGTGAGCCAGCAACGTGCGCTGGCAGGCCAGGAAGCCAACCATGTCTTGGGCCGCATCAGAAATAGTGTGGCCAGCAGGTCGAGGGAGGTGATTCTTCCCCCTACACTGCTCTTGTGAGACCCCACCTGCAGTACTGCATCGAGCTCTGGGGTCCCAGTACAGAAAAGATGTGGAGCTGCTGGAGCAAGTCCAGAGGAGGCCCCAAAGTTGATCAGAGGGCTGGAGCACCTCTCCTACAAGGACAGTCTGAGGGAGTTGGGCTTGTTCAGCCTGGAGAAGAGAAGACTCCGGGGAGACCTTCCAGTACCTAAAGGGGACCTACAGAAAAGCTGGTGAGAGGCTGTTTCTTAGGGAGTGCAGTGACAGGACAAGGGGTAATGGGTTAAAACTAAAAGAGGGGGAATTTAGATTGGACATTAGGTATAAAATCTTTACTGTGAGTGTGGTGAGGCACTGGCACAGGTTGCCCAGAGAAGCTGTAGAGGCCCCATCCAGGCTGGATGGGGCTTTGGGCAACCTGGCCTAGTGAAGGGTGTCCCTGCCCATGGCAGGGATGTTGGAACTAGATGATCTTTGAGGTCCCTTCCAACCCAAACCATTCTGTGATTCTGTATCTAAACAGTGAAAAGTAACTGTAAAGTTTGAAGGATACCATGTCTGCTTAGCACACGCAACATGGCATCTGCAGGCTTGAGTTTCATACAGCTTTATGTGCTTTCTGCATTGAGGACTTTTACAGTTTCTTTTGAAGAATTTGCACTTACAAGTCTTGTAAAAATTCTTAATACCTGTAAAGCATTGCAGATAACCGGTTAGTGATTATCCCTTCTTTGATAATGAGCAGATACACTTCAATCAGCCTGACGCTAATGATTACTGGCCTTGTATTGAAAGGCTAACCAAAGCATTTGTTGCCGTAGTATGTACACTTGTAGCATTTCTAATTCAGTAAGCACTTTCAGATATTGTAGCTAGCTTTGCTATCAAATGTGGTAACTGCTGAAAGCCATTTAGCCCCAGCCAAAAAAAACTTTGCAAAGAAAGTGTATCGGCTCACTGCCACAGCTGCACAGACATTGATGCCAGCTCAGGAGAGAAGGTATGGGTGGGAACAAGCAGCGGAAAGGTGGGATCATTTATTTCAGGAGTAGTGTGGGGTTTATGCCAAAATAAACTGCTCGTGGGTCTACAAACTAAGGGTTGCCAGTGTAACAATGATACGTAAGTAGAAACTCACACTGATAAAGTCTCTTGTTAGTCATTCATAAATTTAAGAACAGAAAAGTAAAACCAGATTTCAGAAGAACTTCAGGGGTCCAATACCAGAATATAATTATTCTCTCAATATTGAATTGAAAAAAGAAACAGTTTTTAAAAATGTGCATAAAGACAGGCATGCTTTTATCAAACAAATGAAGCTGCAAGTTAATGAAGTTGAGTGCATTTCATCTGCTGTCCTTGCACATCTTCAGCTGACCAATACAGCTGGCGTCAGGGTGCTGGTACCACCAGACACAGGCTGTGATTGTGGGCAGACCTAGCAGTGGTTCCTTGGAAGTAAAATTGTCCTATATTTTTAGAATAAGTCTAGACTCCGTGACTGGTTTATCAAATTAAAAACTCACAAGTGATTAGTTAAACTAAAGAAGTAGTATTTGAAGTTAAAAGGAGAAGTCTCTAGAATATCAAGTAACCTCCTGCCATTAAGTGAGGGCCTGTGGATTACACAACTAATCTGGAATAAAGCTTTCTTTGCAAAAGTAAACTCTCTAAAGTAGAAATTGATATGGAATTTCCTTTGGGCTCAGTACTCGGATCTCAGACCTGGGAAATGAATGTGATCTATAACAAACCTAATAGGGGCTCAAATGCTACACAGCCTCCTGCAGTGACCCCAAGGTAATCATTCTTTTCTTCAGTGCTTCTGTTGCTGCTTTTCCTTTGGTAAAAGCATCTTGGGAATACCTCTCAGGACTAAGGGAAAATCCCTCTTTTTAGACCTCTCCTTCTGAACTCCCATCTCAGTTTCACACAGCTCCAGCATCAGTCCAATTTAAAACTGGTCATGTCCAGTTTTAGCCTCTTTATTACTAAGATTGAATTATGTACACATTCATCCACACATCAGTTAATACAGTTAGTGGGAGCCTGTAGCTTACAAACCTATAATAGATCTGAGCTTTTACTTTGGCTCTTTCCGTTGGATTTGAACAGAGAGAGAATGGAGCTGTTTGTGATTTCTTCTTCAAAGTTGTTGCTCAATGTGGTGATGCTTTTTCTCTGCAGCAAGATGAGTAGAAGCTGTTAGTTAAAAAGTTAGTTTTACAATCCAGCATATGTGTGACAAGGGATATAGCGTACGTGAGGAACTGTGGTTTGGGAATCACTTTTACTGTCTTGTCCATTTTCTGCTCTCTGAGTATGTGACAGTCCTGGTGTTTAGACTGTCTTGGGATCTCAGAGATTGTGCAGCTAAAGGTAACAGGGCCAAAATTAAATTCAAGTAATTACTGATCAGTCTCAATATAATTTATAAATCATGTGTACCTGTTTTAATTTTCACAATTCTCTTTACCTGGCAGAGATAAAGAAAGTGTAATGCTTAATACAAATTGCAGCACCACTTTAGCTATACATGCAAGCTGTGAAGACTTTTCACCTTGGCATTGCCTTTGTATGTTGCTAAACAGAGATTTGTCTTTGTGCCTCTTCCAACTATGTATCCTTCTTCTCTTTGGTCTCTTTAGGAGGCTAGGGCAAACTATAGCACATTGCTTTTGTCAGCTCTGAAAGAAAAATCCTGTCCTCACATTCAAAGACCAATATTTGAAAGGACTGTATATAGATATGCCACATGTTATCAGCACATGAATGAAACAGAGCAACACTTTCAAGAAGTAGGATGTGGGATGGAAAAGCAGAACATGCTTCTTTCAAAGAATTTGCATTACCACTGTTTCTACATATTCATCTTGGAACTTCGTCAGTTCTGTCTTGACCATTGTCAAAGATGTTTTATTGTTAAAGTCAGACGACTGGGGTGTCAGACACTTTGCTACAGTTAGTAAATGCAGAGGAAGGTATCTCAGCTTTAACTGTTAGAATCTAAAGGGGAAAAAGAATGTAAATTGTCAAGAACAGGTTGTACTTCATTCTGTAGGAGTTGAAGTACCTCAAGCAGAGTACTGATCTTTTAAACTAAGTATTTCCCAGCATGGGAATTTTCATAGTACTGCTACCCAAGGAGGAAAAACTTTAAATGTGATTAAAATACATAAAATTATGCTACTTAATATCCCAGTTTATGTAATTTCATTTCCATGCAGACTAAAGCAGGCTAGATCACCATGATCTTAAAGCTTAAAAACATGTCAAGCTGGAAAGAGGGCATGACAGCACACAAGTCCGGAACACCAGAGCCTGTTAGCATTGATTAGGGTGTGATACTGAGACCTGTTCTAAGGAAAAAGAAATCACTCGGATGCCTTTGGCCACACTACTAAATAAACCATATATATTTATGCATAATAAACATAACACCACTCTAGCCATAGGTCAAAGATCTGGATGTCTATTCATTGGTGTGTGCTTGTGACAGACATCTGCTGCAAAACCCTCCCAGAAGTTGCACACCTCAGTCGTCAGTGTGCTTGAAATTCACTAGCCTTCCCTGGAGCAGGGGATAACCGTGGAGCTCCCCACCTTCACTTCACAGAGCAGTTCCAGGTGACTAGAAACCCTCTGTTGAGAAGCACAAATTTGCAGAGTGTATGACAGGAAAAAAGTAGGTAGTGATAATATGCAATTATACATATTATAAATTGCAACAATTTCAAGTTCAGTGCCTTTGCCTGGTAAAATTTGCAACGGGGTAATTCTCATACTACTTGTTTTAACTGTTGGCATTTAACAACAGTATTGGCCATTACATCAGCGTTACACTTAGTCATGGCGAAAGAACAGAGTATTTGCTGTAAACAGTCTCGGAAAAAAGGGATCAATGGCAGAATTGATTTAAACTGACCCTGACGATGAAGTGGTCTCATCACAGGGCTCTGCAGCCAGGGCCCAATAAAATAATCATCTATTTTCCTTGCTCTTTTTGATACACTGAAACTTTGTCAGCCCCAAAACAGAATGAACTGCCAGGAGCGTAGTTGTTTTGAGTAAATATTCCCAGAATTTCAACACACCATGGATGGTAATGACGTCTCTTTTGATGTTTGTTGTCCCAATTCCAATACACAACGCCGAGTGTAAAACACAAAACTGTAGGTTACTCTGCAACAGATTTATGCAAAGAAAACAAAAATCTTAGTAGCCCCGTTATCTGACCCTTTTATTTTATTTCTGCTGTGATATCTCCAGTTTCCAGCTATACCAGTTTCTGAAGAGGCTGCTCTTCCAAGAAAACTTTCTCAGGGCATAAAAGAAGGAATAATTCTGTAACACATTTAAAGTTTCTAGAAAAAAAAAAAACAAACTTTTTTTCATCTCTTCCAGGAAAGGCTTAGGCAAGACTTGAGTTTTTAAATGTGGTTGTTTTTTTTTAATTTGAGAGGCAAGCGCTGGACCTCTGAATCAGTTCAAGACAACTGGACACCTGCTATTACTCTGAGAATTACTTCTTGAAGATGCTAAGGGAAATATGTTCAGAACAGGGTCAAGCACTGGAACAGGTTGCCCAGAAAGCATGTGGAGTCTCCATTCAAAACTCAACTGAGCAAGGCACTGAGCAGCCTGACCTGATGTTGAAACTAGTTCTGCTCCGAGCACGTGCTCAGACTGGGTGATGTCCTGAGCTCCCTTCCAGTGTCAAATCTATTGTTTTGAGGACTTCTGCAGAAAATGCTAATTTCTTCAATTCTTACACTTCAGTTCTCAAGGGATCCCTGTGCTCAGGACCACAGATTTATTGCCTACTCAAGCTTGTCAGGCCATAAATGGGCCCTTATTAATCAGTAAAATAAAATAACTAACTTGGGAGGAGAAAATGAGAGAGGGCAGAGGATTTTTACCCATTAAATGGGTATTTTAAATTTTAAAAATGGGACAGTTTTCTTGGGAACTTACGTAAGAACTTAATAATCCTGGTTACCAATAATAGAAAGTGAATTTCTTCTCACAGAAACTACCTTTACAGCAGCATAACACCATTTTCTTGTATGGGGTTGACACTGATCTGTATATTCTTGAGATCAGAACCAGGTCATTTCTTAATAGCCTGGATGCCAAAATACTTCTGTGTGCTCACTGTTCTGACTGCTGTTTCACATGGTATTAAATGTTTGCTGTCAGCCCTGAGGCAGAAAAAGACCATCAAGTTCATGCTTTTCTTTAGCTGAGGCACAGTCTAGGTTTTTGCTGTCTCTCCAGGTTTTGGGTTTGAACCACAAAATGCTGATCCACAGCTGGAACTAGCCCAGTGTTCAGGGCTCTTCCTACCCAGTTTTTTTCTCAACACATTAGGTGCAACTGTTCAGTTGCAGAAAATGTCATTATTTCTGTATCTTCCTCAGAGAGCAGGAAACCTGGTTCCACTATTTGACCCACTTTGTGCGTTTCTTTCAGACCTCCCAACATTTTTTTTCTTGCTGGCTGAGTCTCTGAGGATGTAAGAAACAAAGACCAGCACGTTTTTTGCCTGTAGCACTGAGCAGCACTGTGGCTTCTTTGGTTACCATATGTCCCAACACGCAAATGCACAGTGCCAGCTCATGCAATCACATGTGCTATGCTGCTGGCTGAATAAAAGCATCACACAGGATTCATCTGCATCACTTTCTTGCCTGCAGATCTACACTTTTTCCTCTCATACTTTTATGCAAGTAGAATTAACGTTTGTGGGGCATGAGCTGAATGCAAAGCTATGATTCACACGGTTTTAACTGAGGGACTAAATTAGGAGCATATTCGCCCTAGGCTACCTAAGTAGTCGGTTGAGATGCATTTTCAGGGGGAGAATTAGGAGTGAGCTGAATAATACTGTGGAAGGATTTTCCCTTCTTTTTCAAGAGGGAGTAGCAATGAATACGTTCATGATTAAGGTACCTGGCCTTTATCTCACCAGTTAGGTGAGATGAAACGAACCAGAGTCCAAATGATAACAAGGCCAGTCCTTACCCCAGACAGTCCAAGAAACAATCCTATTTCCCTAGCAGCCCCTGAGACCTGGCGTGTTTAACCTTTCTTCTGTCCTTCAGTTATCATATGGCAATGGCACTGTCCTTACTAGCAATGCATGGGCTCCTACCCTACAATAATTCATTCTTCTTTTATAGAAGGGTTGGAAATGGCAAGATACTTGACATGTCCTGAGGACTGAGCAGGTGCCACAGACCAGAGAGGATGGGAGCAGAGGCATGGAGTGGGTTTGGGAGATGCAGCAGCAGTGGGCAGAGGGGTGAGCTGAACAGGTGAAAAGACAGGAAGATGAAGAGAGGAAGATGAGGGGATGGTAGGAAGTCTTGAGTTAGGAGATTATGCACCTGGGCTTTTGGGAAGAGTATAGAACCTCTAAATCCTGGCAGGGGCTAGAGCTGTGAGAGATGCGCCTTGCTGCAAACAACTGCTCTGCACATCACCCTGTGCTCTGCCCTTTCCACCCTGTTACAGAATGGAGTTCAGCAGTAGCTCAAAAATGATCCATGAGATTCAGACCCTGATTTGAGTTTGATCCAGTCACCCCCAAACACTGAGTGATAAACTAGTTCAGAAGTACACAAAAAGTGAAATATGAAGAAACTAAAACAAAATGAAGAAACACAAAGTCAACTAAAGAGAAAAGGGGAATTAGTGTTGGTATGCCCTGGATTCTGTAGGCATTTCTTTTTTCCTGTCTTCGCTACATATTTCAAGATCATGTACCTGCCATTTTGTCAGTATCTAACAATTGTCCACTAGTCAATACCAGGTGCATCTCACTAGCCTCCCACACTTTTGGCATCACAGAGAGCTTTCTCTAGCTCCTGACACCTTTATCAGGTTTCGCCCACATTTTTTTTCTGGGAAAAGACTTCAATCTACTGCAAAGGAAGTCCTGCAGTGGTTTGGGACTCTCTCTGTCACACTGAAGCTTGTGTGCATGAGTAATTGCAGTGGATCTGGTACACTTCTTTTAACTGCTGAGCCCACATTCAGGGCCATCTTACATCTTGTTGTAATGCTAAAAGACATCATCTTTTAGCATTTTAAATTTCAGCGTTTTCTAAAAGACATCTTGCTTCATCCATAAAGTGCAATGAAATTAGTATTCTGGCTTTATGTGCCAGACTGGCTAGTAGAAGAGGGAACGGGGTCTAGCAATAGTGTTTAGGTTCTTGTCTTAGAAGTATCCTAGTTTGTCTCTGACCATCTATTTTTGTCTATGATTATTCCACTATTAACCTTGTTATGATACCAGATTAATTTTATAAATATGCAAGTAGAGGTGGGTCCAGTCCAGCCTGAACATTTGTGTGTACGTTTGTGTGTTTATCTTTGCCTCTGTGTGTATGAGGCTCATTTCCAAGGAATCCAAACCTGGATCCAAATCCAAAGTCCTCAGATGGTCCCTGTCACTGCAGAAGGCTAAACCAAAACAGCTGAGCACAAATTTGAAGACATTTAGATTCTAAATCCTGGTCCAAATGACTTTAATTCCTCTTCTTCTCCCATCCCTTTAATCTAGATTAAAGATAAGATCTTGGGAGCACAGGAAAATGAAAAGAGAATACCAACAGTTGATATTAATTGCCCTCTATCAATCCCTGAAGAGTTCTCAAAATATTTAGACAGTCTGATGTGAGTAACAACATTCATAAACTAAATGTGAGAAAGAAAAAAAGCTGGTAATTACAGCAGAGTTTAAACATCAGATCTGATAAGTAACAAAGACCTCTAAATATAACAGATAAAAAAGATAAACCAGAAAGCATAGTAAAGAAAAAAAAATTCAAAGCATTGTTCTCAATGCCATACAGGTCACATGAATTAAATAACTCTAATGTCTTTCCAGAAAGAAAACATCATTAGAAGCCTGGAAGAACTGAGTTCTGAATTAATTCTTCATCAACATTCAAAGCACTTCCCTCTCCCTTCCATTCCAGCATTTTTCCTAGGGCCTCTTGCTTGACCCATAAAACCATGTAACTGTCATAAACAAAAAATAAACTTCTGACCATTAAAGGAAGATTAAAACTTTGGAAGAAGTAGTGTGGAGTAACCAAACCTTAAACCAAGGTCTGAAAGAGGTTCTATAAATATGAATCTATGGAATTTATTGATATTACCATTATACAATGTTTGCTATTCAGTTGTATTTATTAAGTGTCAGTTAATAGCAGATTTATTTGATTTAAAGGTAAATTAATTTTTAATTCTTTATGGCAGTCCTGCAAAGTAGTAGAATCCAAATTTTTACCAAAAATATTCCAGTCAATGCAATTTGCAAAAGCTTGCAAGAGGTGTGTTACCTTATCCCAACTTTTTGGAAAATAGAGTATGTCATACATGAGTCCTCTTTTACTGATCTTGAATGAAGAGATGTCCTAAAACCACCTTTATTCCCCTCATACAAGGCATTGGGCAGGCAGCAGTTCAGGATCCTCTGACCAGCACTCCCTTCTCCCTCCTACTGAAGCCTCCTCACCTTCTTTCTTATTGCTTTATATCTGCTGATCATCTTATCTTTCATCAGCCATTTCGGACAAAGTGAAGCAGTGGAGTTTAATATACTTCACTCTAGGGTAGCGAGTATATTTTTTCTGGTTTTGCTTGCATTTATTTATAAGAAGTTACATTTCAATGCAGCCCTACAATATTTTCATTAGGAAGAAACACTGGGAGCATTTTCATTGAGATGAAGGATATGTCACAATTTTAAAACTGTTTCTCATGTGGTTCTTCAGTGACATATACTCTTTTTCCTGAAAAAAAAAAAAAAAAAAAAAAGGACAACAGAGGGAATTGGCCTGGGGAAAATGCTGCTGAGATACTGTTAAGAAGTTTGAGTTAAAGCCAAGTGGCATATGCAGAGCAAATGCTCAGTTCACCCATTGTGCTTACAGCCACAGGGGGCTGAGAATAATACCCTATGAGATTTTAAGAAGTGTGGAAAAAATATTCTGGTATAGCTGCCTCTGAAATCAGAAACCTTAGTTTTTACTTAGACTATGTTACTTTAACATAGGTTTTTATTTCTATGTTAACACTGCATTATTATGCATTTAAAGAAGAGCTGTGAGGAGAGTGCAGCCTACCCCGTAACATACAGCAACATCAACAACTTTAACCCAGGTACCACTCTCACTCCAATGCAGGTGATAAGCTGCTGATAAGGAGTCCAGAGCTATAGAGGTTGTGGCTGTGGTGCATTTACTAGCTAGTTCTTTCCCCAGAAAGAACCTATGAAGAGCTGTTTCAGTCTAGTCTAATTTTGAGCGATTTTTGGACTGTTCTAAGTTGGACTAAGTGACCGCTTTCAGGCATAGGCTGGAGTTAGGAAGGTGAACAGAACAATCACCTCTGTTTACCAGAGAATCTGATCCATCTCTGAGTTTTTCTTTTCCCTCCAGTTAAAATAAGGTTAATAATTTAGGGCCATCTGATAGCTTGGAAGTGTGGAAGTGCAAAGCAAAGAGGGGACAGCATGCTGTGCTGGTCTCTCTCCCATGAAACACACCCCTTAAGGGGCAGAGACCTAGTGTAGTCACTGCCCCTCACATCATCAAGGTGGCCAAAGCAGTCGTGGTTCCCAAAATCACAAGCATGGACCTGGGCTTTGCTGGTGGCAGTGCAGCAGTGTTCTGCCTCTTGCTTGGGGCTTGGAACAAATCCACCATTCAGCTTTAAGGAAAGGGAAGTTTGTTAGCTAGAATATTAGCTACAACCTTCAAAACAAAACTTGTTATTATATTGTCACAGAATGCCTGCAGATTTATGAGGCCTTGGGAATACAATAAATTAATCACAGCAGTACTTGTTTGTTTGTATAAAGATTTGCAAAACAAGTAGTAATGTGTTGATGTAATTTTTTTTTTTTTAAATCCATTAGATCTTGCTCTATGTCTAGTTTCCTTCTTTAAAGTGAGCTATTATGGAATATACCTAGGAAGCGAGGAGTTGGTTGAATGTGATTAGGATTTCAGGAGTGAGAATCACAAGTCTTACAAAAAAAATCCATGCAGATCCAAAGCTTGATCTTCATTGGATGTGTTCTTCAGCTGCCACAGTCTTCCATAAATTGTATAAAAAATATAAAGTACAATTTATAGCATTACAAAGAACTAGTTAGAAAAAAAAAGTATTATTAAAGGTTATAGGCACTGACTTTCTGATAAAATAAATGGAAATAACAAATGGTTTTATTTTATCTCTTAAAGTAATGAATAATTGAATAGAAGCTTTCCATTTAAGACGACTCAGATGTTTTTTATTAGGACTGCTAAAAAGCTTAAGAAACTGTTTCAGAATTTGCCAAATTACATCCATCTGCATAAACTAATAAAACATAAATGATCATTTCCAGTAGTTCTGACGGATATTAATTCAAAAGTTGATATATTAAGCGTTCTTCACAATCCAATTCAGTTCTTATCCTTTGTCTCACTGCACATTAGAAAACACAGTGTTTTACACCTAACACACGCTGAAACCACAGATGTCCCTATGTGCTATAGCAATGCCAACCTGAACTCTTGGGGACTTCCATGCTATCTGCATGCTACATTGCCTCTTGAAGGAGTCTGTTTTCTCAATTGATGATATTGCACAGCTTTTGTTTTTGGCAAGGCTTTTTCAGTAGAGTGACATGATGTGAAATAGAATAACCTGATGAAATACAATAAGTTAATAATAGTGTTGTACACAGAACACCTTTCATCATGACAGATCCCGAAGAGTTTTACAGACTGTCCATACAAAAATCATTCTTCACCCACCACTGAAATGCAGTTACTGCTGGAGAAGAATAGGGTAACTGTACCATGCCAGGAATAACAGCTTTTTTGAGTAAGGGAAGTTAAGAAAAATGTCTTTGTATGAAACAATAATGGGAATATTTAGGGAGGCCAGATCTAATTACTAGCATTTGCATTTGGTCAACGTGTTTAAAAATTTGTTGTAAATACATGAATCAGTAATAGGGATATGGGTATCCATAAATACTTCATTTTCCACAAGTTCTTATGACTTCATTTTGCCTTTTCTCAGAAACAGCACCTTAAGCAGCAGAAAAAGAAAAAAAATAAAAGAAAAAAATATCTAAGAATTGTTTCAAAATTTACTCTAAAGAGAAAATGCCATTTAGTCATAAAAGCTGCCTTCAAAATGCTCACATTTTCTTCCAAAGTACTGGACAATTCTAACTCTTCTATCTGGTGTATTTCAAACAAAAATGCATTTAGAATATGTCCAGGTAGAATTGTGTCACATCACAACCTGAGTCAGGGTGCCATTCAGTGCAGTAGAATGCTGTCAGTGGAAAGACTGATGTTGTATTTACTCTCAGTGGTTCATGATATATATGAATAGGTTGGTGCTGGGAATGTCAGAGCAAATCAAACTGTGAGCTGTAAGCATTTACAATATAGAGATTTGTCACTCTCGGTTTCAAAAGTACAACTAAGTTGTTGTAAGTCATCCAAATCATGGTAATTGACTATGTATGTTCTCCCAGCTTTTACTAGTTGCCAAGTCATTGAAAAGAACTTTTTCCTTTGCAGATTAAGTCTATTTGTTGTGGGTTCCCCATGGGTGGGCTAACTTGATGTGCTGCACACTTTGCATCCTGATCTTGTGCTTTTGCTGCAAAGAAATATTGAAAAATAAAAGTGATCATGTCAGGATAGGTAGGGAGAGAGAGAGGGATCATAGCATCCTCTGTTTGTTGATACTTACTGCAGCAGGTAAATCAGCATGTATGATACTGTATATGGAGCAAATGGAGCCAGATATGAGAGACGAATTTGTTCATTGCTTCTTGAAAACTTGAAAATTGCAAAGGCAAGTGAAGAAGTATGTGATCAGTGCATTCATTGCCTGAAGGGTTATAAATGAAGAGTAACAGTTAATAGCAGCAGGTTAAGCTGGCAGTGACTTATCCATGCCGTGTCATAGGCGTTAGTCTCATTGCATTGATTCAATGGAAAAGGATAGTAAGACTACAGTAATTAGGGTTAGGAAGTGAACTAAACATGAAGGAGGCCATGCGTTGTAATAAAGTCCACACGGAGAGTTGGGGAATGTAGGTTGGAAGTATTAAACTGTGATTCAGCCTGAAAAACATGCAACCTAATGTAACTAGAGAATCTAGAATTTCTGGAAATTAGCAAAACTGTATGAAAGGTAGTAACAGTGGACAGCAGTTAGGTATGTGTAATGTGATCTAGTGCCTAAATAAAAAGTGTGTTTCAGGGCTAGACACTCATAGGAGAACAACAGAAGGCAGTAAGGGGCAGCAGGAGCTGAGTTACAAATCCAGTTGAAAAACTAAACCTATCTGCAACTCTAACAAGGGAGCTGACCGGGCTGGGTAATAACCATGTAATGCTCTTAAGTTTGATATGATCTGAAAATGAAAAGCATCACTCCTGTGGATTTTTGCCCTCTACTATAAGACAGTTATCCCATCCCCTCTCTCCTTGAGGCCTCTCTTGAATTTCTATCTCACTGATATCACAGAAGTTACTTTCATGTTATGATTGTAAACCTATTCCCCTTACCTCAGATTTCACTTTCCAGCTCCTTCCACTCTCCCATTCTGGGAAAAAAGCTCTATAGATTATAAAAAAGGAAATAAATCTTTTTCATAGAATTTTTGTCAACTTTACAGAATCCCCCAACTTGAAAAAGCTACCTGCAAAGACAATACTGGAGGGAAAACATAGTAATTAAGGTCTATGATCAGGAAAACTTTGATTCATATCCTACTCAAGCCTGGATCATGTATTTGATTCCAGCGTTGTTCTGGCTCTTGTTCCTCATCCTTAAGATGGATTTAATAGTCCCTCTCTACATCACAGAGGTGTTGTGAGAATAAGTATACCACAGATGGTAAAGTATTCAGACATTAGAGTCCTGAGGGCTAGAGGAAATCAAAAGTTATATCCATCTATCTCTCTTTGGAATCATTTGAAACTGAATGGGCAAAGCTTTCAGAGAACATGCTAGAGACAATTGCCTAACTTACAGCATATATTTTATTCAATGAATTTAATTTCCATTATGCTTATGAGTTGTCCCCGAGTGGTTTAGGATCACAAGAATTCCCAGTCCGCCAGAAGGAGAGTTTAATAGAAGGCAGGCATTGTGGCACTGCAGTGGGGAGAGCAGCACAGTGCACAGCCTCCCTAAGCACCAGCCTCCTGGCTGTCCCCTGCCTGTGCAAGACTGACTTCCACAGTCACTGGGTTTTCCACATACATGTTGTTCAACTGATTGCATATAACGTTCAATCCCAACTGACTTTTTTTTTAATGTTTTCCTTTTTTTTTATTTATTTTTTGATGTTTCCAGGTATGCCCTGAGGCTTACTAGAGAATTGAAGATCCCAGTGGGAAAGGTGGGATGTTTTTTTCTCAGAAGAGAAACCAAAATGAGCCCATTACTATCATGATGTTGCAAACATGGATGGAATTTAATGAATATGTCATCCCACAATGAGAAACATCTCAGCATCAGCCAGCCCACTGTATTTTAGCAGTAATGCTCTGTGTGTGGTAGCACTTATCCGCATGTTAGCTAGTACATTTATAAACTTGACCTATTTTCTGAGACTACACAGGATCTGTGTTTCAGTGGATTTGAGGCTTGGTGCAAATATTTACAAATATTTACAAAGAGGGTCTTGCTTTTTACCAGTGAATACTATGTCTGCGTTTCTAATCTGGAGCTTCTTTTTTCAGTAATAGACTTTCTATCTTTTCAACACTCTGGTTTGACCAAAAGGCATTTTTTTCTTGATTAAATCTGTTTTCTTTATACCAGCTTTTCATCAGGACAAGACTCATTCATGCCTCAGATCACTTGTTATACAAAACTGCTAGTTGACCTTATCAACATGCTTATTGTTATTAACTAATTCTTACAACAAGCTTTGAGATCATTATCCTCTTACTGAGCAGCTAGGATGTGGAAGCAGAGGCAGACAGATTATGTGATGCTCCTCTGGGCCACAAAGAAATCCTTAGCAGAAGGCAGATTAAAATCCTGATTCTTTGTCCAGTATTTAGGTGATGTTTTTCCTTGCAAACTCATCCTGTTCAGTATGCTAATGCAATACAATGTTTCTTACAGCACCTGAGTTTTGGTCCAGTGTTTCAGAGGAACCTGACAACTACAGTAATGGCGGTACCCTCTTGGGTTTTGTGCAGAGGCCAAGAGAAGAACTGAAAGAGAGAGAAAGCACAGCCCTGGGCATGGGCCATGGTTTTGAACCTCTGTAAGGTGAAGTTGCCCAAACAGATCACTAGGCAGTAGCTAACTAAGCTTTTCCAGCTTACTGGAAAAGAAACCATCACAGTTGTTTCGGAACCACAGTAAATTTATCTTGTTTTACATAAAAAAATCCTAAATTGCCCATCTCTAATTTGAATATTGTTTTTTCTGGGAGAAATGGTGAGTTCTGCAGAGAGATATCTGTAGAACTCTGCAGTGTGGTACATAATCCTTTTTTTTTCAGTCTTTATGAAAAAGGAAAGAGAAAACTTTAAGGTCTTGGCTACTTTTTCCTATTAAATATGTCTTGGCACTTGACTAGATTATGGAGTAATCACTTGCACAACATCATCCTTTAAATAGGTCAGCCAAAACTCTACATCCAAATACACTGTAAGCGTTGCTCTGATCTCAGTGTTTTACAGTTGGGTTCTGTCTCTCTAATGGTCTGAATCAAAACTGTGGATACATCCAAATACCCTGAAGCAATGGTATTACAAATGCAGATGCAGTCTGTCTGGCACAAGTCTTTCGTTNTAAAGCAAAAGCACATTGTTGTTTCATGAAATCTAGAAGAGATTATTTTCCAGGATGACTGATATTTGTATGTGAAAAATGATAAAATTGTTAACTTGCAGTGCATCCTGGATGAAATCGATGGAGAAGAGTAAAAACATAGAAATTCAGCACATATGTTTTGTAAAGAAAACCTATTGTCCTCTCTGGGAGGCTTTATTTCCCCAGCTTTTTAGGCAATGCTTCTTTGGCCCATAAATCAATATGGAGGAGGTCCTGGTGCTCAAGCCTATGTTACTGGCTACAGTTGCAGAAGGATGGGCATCAAAGGTCTGAAGAGACCTCTCAGGACATTGCAGTAGTTGTCACTATTTGAGGTAATCACATTACATACAATGCTTATTGTTTTATTGTGACTGATATTTGGCTTTCTGTCTTAAATCAGAGTCAGAACTGTAATCAGTCCTGAAACCATCACAGTGATAAATTTTCCAGAGGATATGCAAAATGAGACTAGTTTTTCCATGGTTTTGTGAAGTCTGCCCTTTACTTGATTAATTTTTTAACTCTGCGTTGTTACCGCAGACAAGTATAGTATAAGATCTTAGTCTTTGTTATGCCTTGCCCTCCAGGATATAATTTTTCATAACTATCTTCAATTGAATTGAATTAACTTACCTTTATGAGTCTACAGAATATAAGGTGTACTCAGATGCCTCATATGCATTAACATTTGTGTTAGGCCGGGTCTAGTTTTGTGACTCATCCATCTGGAACAGCATACCAGCGCTTGGTTTTGGCATACTGGAACCTGTCTTCTGGCCACAGGTATTTAATATTCTGACATTTCCTTTCATAAAAAAAATTAATTTCATATTTACACGTTATTCTGTGCATGATGACAAAAGGTATTTATATATACTTTCTTCTTCTATTGTTGCCACTTTAATTGTCTGTTGAGCGCTTAAATTTGCTCTTTTTGCATTGCTGTCTCCCACTACCCTTCCTGTAGTGACAGCTTTGATGCCCTGTTCATCTCACAAATGAGTTTTTCACACTGCCTCAGGTCTCAGCTGCATCTTTTCCCCACTGCGCCTTGATCCATCCTCACCACTGCATCCCCCAGGGTGGCAAACATGGGCTAGAGTAACAGCTTTACTTCTGTGAAGAGTAGTGCCAGGAAATAAAAAATATATTATCCCAAGCTGGTCGCGTGCCTTCTGTAACCACCAGCGATCTCAATACTTTATCTTGCCCTTCATCTTCTCTTCACTCACTACCTCTGCTTTTCCTTTTCTTCTCATCCCATCAAAAGTCAGAGAGTGAGGGCTTCATGCTAAAGGCAGCTTTCTCCCTCTGCTCTAGCTCAAACACACCTGTGGGTGTTGAAATATAAATCCTGTTCAGCCAAACAGAAACGCATGGTGCGGCCCAGAGGACTGCACAGGCTGAAGCTGTCTGTGGCATGCTGCAGAGTGCTGCTCTTCATGGCTCAGCACCCACGTCCACGTCTGCTGCAGGAGAGTGTCTCAGGCAAGGCATGACCTTTCAATCTCTTTGCATGGGTGTCGAAGCCAGTGGTAGCACTTTTGTACTGGGGCAATGCCTACAAGTCCGGCTGAGCTTCTGTGCACTTATTACTGTACATCAATACTGTACCAGAGTAGCCCTCACCCAAAATAAGTCAGTCTTTGTTACCATGTGTAACGTGTAGCCCAAGTGCCAAAATTAGGGCAGGCTGTGCATGAGACCATGAGAAAGGAGACGCACTTCTTGCATTCCCATGCTGCAAACGCCAAAATCTGACCATAAGTTTTGCTGCTTTTTTTTTTTTAAGTCCTAGTTATTATTGGCATGTTTCATTTTTTTTGTTTTGTAATAGTACCCAGATGTCCCAATCAGGGTCCTGCTGTGCTGAACACCATACAAGCGTATAAGAAGATACAGGCTGTGCTCTGCAGAACTTAAAAGTTACTTTAGGAAGCAAATGTAAACTTGCAAATAAACAAGGTGAGACTGGCATCAGGGTGACTGGCTGCTGTAGGCTGGCACTGCTCACTGAAGAACAGTGCTACCTCATGCACCAGAACTTCTGTGATACGGTGGAGCATCAGTCAGTGGCCCACTGTGGCTCTGTCATCAACCTTTAGCCAGTGTCAGTCTCTTACACTTTGGCACCAGGAGTGAGTCCTGCAGAATTTGAAGCTGATAAAATTAATTTGGTAGACAAAGCCATGCGAACTGAAAGGGAGGTGTATAACTTGGTTATATTCTTTATTGCCATAATGAAGGGACAGGAAAACCCTGGCAAGGTTATTTTGATAGGCTTGGGGAAAAAAAAAGATATAGAAAAGTATTAAAAGGGATAAAAAGTCTTCCTTGTCTACCAGTGAAGAGGGAAATCCCAGTTCAGACCAGAGATGTCCCCCTCTCAGTGAGGGTGTGGCATAATAAAGACTAGAACTGAAAGAATGAAGGAGAGGAAAGGGGATTAAAAAAATTAGGCATTTTTATTTTATCCAATAATAATTCCTCTTTGGATCTGAAACACCTAAATTCCTACTTTCTATTCATGAAATACTAAGTACTGTACCAAATTTATTATTTTATGAACAAAGCCATGTTTTCCTAACAGGCCACATAAGTAGTTTCTGGGAATACCAGTCATTTTGCCTAGTGTATGGGGGAAACTGGTGCTTTTCATTTAATCGACCATGTGGTGGCAGTACACGTTAGCAGCAATCCCTCACTTTTGGGATGATATGTTATTCATTATAGTTGTATCTCAACTTTGTTCCTCTCAAATGTATCAAATGCAGGAGCCAAATCTTGACATAAAGTCTTCAGTGCTAAGGGATGAATGCCTACCCTTAAAGCCCACTAAGAGAAACTTGTAAATGGGCATTCATCTGAAGATGAACTGTTCATTAACATTTCATAGTACGTTTTTTTAGCTACAATGAAAACAGTTGATTTTTGCTTGCTACCATTGTTCACTCTAAGGGAGTGTGATATATTTTCATGGGAATTATGCTTATCCTGAAATATCAACAGTATGCCTGCATTGCTTTTTTCTTTACATAAATAAATAAATAAATAAATAAATAAATAAAATTAACAGCATGCAAGCAAAGAAGAAGTTCCACCTATATGGAAGAAGCCATGGCCATGATTTCTCCAGGGACTCTCCACTGTCCTTGGAAAGAGATGTGTGTTACCACACTCCTGCAACGCAATGTACACTACACCCTGAGTGAACAGTTTTAGCTGGTACAGTTTAGAGAGACGCACAATATCCTGTTTTTAATGCAGCACAGGTGTTGGCAGATCGAGTTACTAAGTCTCATTAAATCATATATATATACATATAGTCATGAAATCAATTTTCTATTTCTTATACTTGTGTACTAGATCAAATTGTTAAAACTAAGAGGAGAGAGGTGAAAAGGGGACAGTTATGGTGCTCCTAAGGATTGATACTTGCTAATCTCTGTTTTGATCCAAGCAGTATTTCATTTGACTGTTTATTTTTGCTGAGATGCTTTTTGAACTTATTTATTGAGCTATGGTACTTCTCGGGAAGTGTTTCCGGCTGTGGACAAATACCATCTGCACTAAAGTAAACTCACGTATAAAAAAGCTCATTAGTACAAACTAAAACCGGGAAAGGATCCTAGAAAGGGTCTGAGCAGGGAACCTGTAAGAGTAATGGCAGGATGGAAGGCAGAAGCACACTGAGCTTCAGGACTTTTACAACAGTCCAGCTTCAAACTAAACAACATGTAGTCAGCTTGTATTAATGTTACTGCATGCTCTGAAGCAGGCTGCAGCCACCTGAAAATCGTTCCTGGAAGCAAGGGATTTCTGGAATACAGACATGGAGGAGCAGAACGCACAAATTACATGTCACATATGTATCTAAACATATATGCAAAGTAATATATATCTGTATAAAAAAAGAGAATATAAGCTTTTCAAATCTCTATGAATTTTGAAAATGTAATTCAACACATGAGCACAAGAGTTAACAGTATCAGCTTTGGAAATCCCTCACTTTTCACCAAGAGCTACAGGTGCACACTAGTTTCCAGTAGGTGTTGGTGCAGCTGAATGCATGAATAGAGAACTGGTTGTTTAATTTCATCTTCTCTGATTTGACAGTCTGCCTTCCTATATTTTACAGTGTTTACATTTTCTCAGTACAAAACACTTATGAAACCTCACAACACCTCTCTGCAGTAGACAAGTGTTACTACTTCTGGATTTTGGGTTCTGAAAGTGAAAGAACCAAACAATTAAAAATGCTGCAATGCCATACAATGGTCAGAAATATAGAAACAGCCACAGTTTGGGACTATGCAGTAGTTTCTGAGTCACATCATCAATATCCTCCTTGCTTTTGCATCCAATTAATATACTGAGAACATCATTTGATTCGGTTCAGAATTTAGACATGAACTTAAAGCACAGCTTTCTTCAGTAACAACACAATTTGATCTAAAAGGTACTGGATATCCTTGAAAGTTCATCAGTGTTTTCTGAAGCATTTTGAACATACTTTATCAGCTGCAGTTGCAGTGTTTGAGTACTACCTGAAAATACTTATTGCTACTGTTGGGAATACCCAAGTTATTGTAAGTCAGAGAAGGCTTGGGAGCAAAAAAAGTGGCACTGCCACCTTCTCCTCACCCTCAGCAGCTGTAAAGGAGCTCTCCTTTGTCTCCTGAAATACAAGGATTTCACTTGCTAAGGAAAGTTTCTTAAAGATTACAATTTCAACAGTTAAAAGATACGCAATATTGCAGGCACTGATTTTATGAGCTATTGTTTTTAATAGATGATGTCTAATTTCTTAATGAGCATGTACTTCGGTCAAAAGAGTGATCTGTGGTGTAAACAGGGGATCACCCTGGGAGACGGATAGACCCATTGCCCACTTAGGCAGTTGTTTTGTCTTCATTAGGAAGGAGGCGAGTTCCCTGAGCTCATCTACGCCAGGACTTTGTCACAGGAACTTGTTACCTCAGAGCTATGCATTAGCTTGGCTGCTCTGTACTTGTTCCTTGTGTACCGTACTGTCCAGTAAGTACAAACCTGCTGCCGTTAAGGAGAGGATTTCCTGAAGAAAGGCAGGCACCAGGCTAGTTATCACAAGCAGCCCTGTAACCACACAATGCTTGCAGTGACTAACTCGTGTGCCAAGAACCAGAACAAACATAAGGTAAAATCCTGCTGAAGACAGCACCCATAGCGTTACATTTCCTTGCTGTCTGCACAACCTACCAAAATGTGTGAAAAATCTAAGCTGCCTTGTCTTCACTAAGATTTTGTATTGTGGTAGTCATAATGTTTTGGTTTAAAAAAAAAATCAATTTTCGTAATAAAGAAGCACCATATATGTGTTTTCCACCTTTGCAATAGTATAAACCAAAGACTTTTCATACAGATTTTTGTCCTTTTCATAGTGCTGAAATAGTGTAAATGATCACAGAGTTTGGTTTTTTTTAGAAACCCTAACCCCCTGATTTTTTCAAAGTAGTGTCTGTCAATGAGGATAGTAATTCCAGCATGTATCTACTATTTGCTGAGTTGGGGCACCAGTATCTTTAAGTAACATGATTCTTGGTCAAGGGAATAGAGAAACTACAATTTTTTGCCTGTGAGGAATCCTGGTGAGCAAAAACTATTTGTGTTTTCAGGAAATCCACATCTTCTCACCTGCAGTGGAGCTATCTGGACTCACATTGCTTATGCTTTGCTCTTGCACATGATTTTAAGATTATTTGGCATCAACACTGTAAAGATCAATTCCTATCACTGTTCCAGCAGTGAAACCATGCATTGGATACTGTTATTTCTGCTTTAAACCATCCACTTCGTGTTGGTTTAAAGATACAAAGCTATCTTGCTGTGATGAAAGACATGTTCTGATCAAATGTTTGTGGGTTTTACCCCTACTCAACAGCTACTGCTTCTTGGAAGTACAATGTCGGCATGTTTAGTGAGTACAGTGTCTCTCATACGGCTGCAAGCAATGGGCAATACAAATGTGTGTCTTCCAATTCAGTAGGAAATTGCTTGCCTGCGTGTAATTTTAGCATTCAGAGAGACCTAAATGCAAAATCCACCACTTTGGAACTCTGCATGGTTTTGTAACTCCAATGCCCTTTATGTCCAAAAATCAACAAATTAGTTATAGTCATCACTTTGCATTATTTTCAACCATGAAAGACACAGCATGGCTTTTATTGTGTTATGGTAACGTGATAAAAAGGAATGGTTTGACACCAAACCCATCTTTGAAGATGACAGGTTCAAGTATATAAAACTTCACTCACAGCCACCACCCTGAGCTTTGTCCTGTGCAGGATTTGGCCAGTCAGAGATGGGATGAGAAACTGTCAGGCCAGGGTGCAGTTCACTTAGCTGTGATACTTCTCCTCTGAGTACACAGTGGAACACATCTCCTTTTCGGTACCACAAGTCCTTTTTGAGCTTGTGCTGTAGTTAGGAACAGAGAGAAACTCAAGGGCTGTGATGATGGGCAGCCTCTATACCTAGTATTACTCTACATGGGAAAAAAAAAAGTGAACTTTTTGTTCCTGATACTGTCCTCCTTTTGACTATGGAGCTCTCTGTCTCAGTTCCTAAAGGTGTCATCAAGGACTGCAATTAATGATCAACGATAGAATCAAGGCAGATCAGACATCCTCAGATAGTGGCATGGTCCTGTGAGCTGTCCAGAATGGCACCTGTCAAAACCGGTGTAAAAGCCAAAACTCCAGTCATAGTATTACATTTGGTGTTTTTATTTCAGGAAAACCAGACCTGTGAAGAAAACTTACTCTTAGTATTGAAGACCTTAGTATTGAAGATCCAGCAAGACTGGATCTTGCTGAATCAGAAAAGAGCCTGAAGTAATGACTCCACTGGACAAGAACAGCATGCATACAAAAGCATGGGATTAAGCTCCAATGTTCTCTCCTTGGAGAGGGACCCACTGTCCTTGCATACAGCAGGAGGGAAAGTAACCACCGTGTGCCCCATTTTCATCATGAGCAAGCAGTGACATCCCGTGAGAGTGTTGTAATGCCATCCTGTTTATGTCTACGTGGGAAAAGAGAAACAGACACTAGGGTCTTTGCTTCTGCTGCTCATTTGTTTTTCTGTCAGGTTGGATGTTGGGCCTCAGTTCAGGAACAATACCACAGACTAGAGCCAGAAAGCTCTCTGAATGACCCCATTTTACAATCAGTAATTAGATAGTTATGGCACTCTTGCTGGACCTTTGCTTAGCTAATACTGGCTTGATACAAAACAAAAAAGGGGGTCGTAATCCAATCTCTCTGTGCGTATATTTTAACCAATTTCATTTCCGTAGACATCATCAAGTCCATCTGTCTATCTACCCCTTCACTGCTCGGCCAGCTGGGAGTGAAGGCCACCGGAACCCGGCTGGGAGCATTGCTGCTGCCTGGAGGGGCAGACACAGCATTTTCATCTTCGTGTGAATCTTTAAAGTAACAAAGGCTCTGGCTTCGCACTGGCCAATGCAAGCACCCAGTGAAGCTGGGACATGCCTCCTCGGGGTGACATCATTATGGAACCATTGTGTTTTAACAAATGGGAAGGGTAAACGCAGATGAGGAGAGGAGAAAGCAAAGTTTCCTTTGATAACATGATCTCAGCTGCCCTCCCTAGGTGGAAAGGAGAAGAAAAATAAATATTAAAAAGAAGGAAAAAATAATGAAGCGGAGACCAAGGGACTTGTTCTGGAGCCACGGTCTTGCCTACATTCTCCTTGTCACTGGCACATGGTGAGGCAGGGGCAAGAAGGGCTGGAGAGACCAAGAAAGGAGAGAAATTTTAGTATTCCCATACTGTAGGCTTGATCCGCTTTAAGCACACAGCCTGGTTTTTCAAAACCTTTCAGATGTCTGGTACCCCAGCATGAAAACCAGAACCCCAAATTAGTTGTCTACAAATTGCCCATGCAAATTTAGGCATCTTAGAATGACAGCAAAAACCTAGGAGCAAGCTAAGCCAGGAGCTACCTTATGTCAGTCAGTATACAGCCGCCAGGAGCCAGCCTCAAAAGAAGCCCCAAGGATATCACGTGTCTTACATGTTGCCCTTTACTCAGGGCTGCAAGAGGTTGCTTTTATGCACTCGATATGTACAGCCAGGACCCTCTCTGGAAGGTGTATGTCCCTAAAGAATTAGTCAGGGTTCATTTGTTTCTTTTAAAATGTAGCCAGAACTTGTGCTGTGCCCTTCAAAAGTAGAACCCTCTGGGGAAACAGACTCAATTCTTTCCTCATCTCAAAATACTTTAATCCCTCTTTTCCAGCTTTCCAGAAGCTGGCAATCACCAGACGGTTACCTAATCCTGATAGGCTGATGCAGGAGATGGAAAAAGACTCTTCCCACCCCCTTGGGAAAAGGGGGCTACTGTGCTGAAAATACAAAAGACTGACTGAGAGACAGAGCATGGCAGTATCGTCAGTGGTTAGGCTTACAGCTAGGGAGCACTGTTCTGGTGCCTTTTTCCATGAACATTCCTGTATTTTATCTGTTGCATTTAAAATGCAGACACTGTCTTGGGAGCGAGAACCAGAACTCAGAAGTTTCCTACTAAGCTGAGCAACTTAACCACTAAACTACTGAGTTGTATTTGGCCACATAAACCTTGAGGTCTTGTCAGTGCAGTGGCATGGTGGTGGACCGTACATCTGCCCAGATTGGTTTGTAGTCAAGTGTCAAGACATTTTCCTCATAGGGAGGAGGTATAACTCTGAATCCTCTCATAAGGAAGAGGGAACTGAACTTGATTGTCCGTGTCAAGGTGGGTCAGTGTAGATACACAAACTGAGCAACTTTGGAGGAAAATTTAAATTCAAAAAGTCAACTGCCTATTAACCCCAGGTGTCTCCAGGGATAGGGAGGTATTTCCAGTGTCATGTTTTGGACTTAAGTGCCTAGATCTCAAATAAAGTGCTCAAGTCCTCTTTTGAAGCTGACCCAAAGTCATAGTTAGATCTGAACGTAGCATTCACATTAAAAGTCACTTCTTTCTCACCTTAGTTTGGGGTGCAAAGTTCACTGAGTTCATGGTTGTGAAAGTCTGGCAAACACAACCTAAGGTGGTTCAGAGAGCTGGAAATCTGGCAAGATCTACAATACTCAGTTTCTACAGTCCATACATCTTCAAAGCAAGAAAGATTATATTTACAGACACACACCCGCCAAACACCAGCCTGAGCAGATCTGGGAGGAAAGCAAAAGCAGGAACAGAAAGCCTGACCTAGTAACAGTGTGTCCATAAATGCTGTGACATTGAAGATGCCCCTGCTAGTACTGCCTAAAGCACTGTGTGCACAGGGAGCTGTACTTCAATAAACCTGCGAGATGTTTGTGAGCACAGCGTGTAAAATCCTGGCACTGCGGCCAATTGCTTGTAGGGGGTGAGGGAGACCCTAACATCCGTGTTAAGAGCTCCTTTGCACGGTATTAGCCACTGTGGCACACCGTGCAGACAGGTGACAGAAAAGCACCTGCAGTTCTTACTAAAATGCCTGTGTGTATTTACGAGGAAGCTGCAAGGGAGAATGTCAGAAACAGCAGTTGGAAAGGCTCTCTAGAGATGATCCAGTTGCACCTCCCACCTGAAGGTTGAAACTGTGGGACTCTCTCCACCGCCTCACACTTACTGTCTTCTCAGGCCCCTTGCATGCTGACAGACTCAAAGATCTGGAGTAGCATTTGGGCTTTATGATGTAAAAGCCACATAAATGCCTAAATGAAAAAAAAAGGAAAGAGAAGAAGAGAGAAGTCAGGAAAGAGCCTCTAGTTTAAAAATACACGTCCAGGTTCTCAGGTAGTCTTATTGCAACCAAAGTATGTGGTGCTTTTTTGCTATTAACCTCAAGATGAATGACTTGTTTTAGAGACAGTAAAAATGCCATGTTGTGCAGGTGCCTGTACGTGTGGGTAGATTTCTCAGGAGGACGTCGGGGACTGTAGCCGCAGTGTTGGCACTCCCCGGTGCTCTGCACCGTCTGCGGTGTGGGAGGGGGAAGCAGCTGCAGTCCTGCACAGCCCTTTGCCCAGGTCCTCCTCCCCATCACCACCCTGTACGCCTTCAGACCTGTATACCTGAAATTGCAGGCTGGAGGTTGTTAAACAAAATGCCAACTGAATAGAACTGAAACTATGAAATGAGCAATAAAGGAATTTGAACACCAGAGGGCAATTAGAAAGGGAGCTGAAATGGGAATAATTAGGTAGTATAATTCTAAATGAATGGTGAATCTTAGTTGATCCTATTGACTGTTTATGATAAATAGAACAAATGGCTTGTCAAATTACTGCTAGTTTTTCTATGGTTTGATAGATCAGGGTTAGTTACTGTTAGAACCACAACATTATGCTTTGTTTCCAACTGATGAAGGAATAAGATTGATTTGAAACATATGGTGAAAAATACTGCAGTTCTTTGTTTGCATCTGTTATACTTTTACTTGCTAGTAATTGGTTCACAAGTTGCTTTTCTATTTTTTGCTGTATTTTTTTTAATATATTAAGTGAAAACAGAGACTTTTAGCAGACGCACAAATGAGAGGATAAACATCTCTGAAAGCTTTGAAGCTATGTTATGTTTTTTTCTCCAGTTTGTTTTGTATCTCTTGGACTACAAACAGGATTTTCTGCTGGTGAACATGGGTGTAAAGCGTTTTTATTTGGTCACCTGGATCTGGTGAGGAAAGGGTTCATATGTGACATCCTGTGATATCATTTTTCAGACAAATAAGATTTTCAGAGGACCCAAAGTAGTAGCAAATTTTTCTGTGGTATGTCTGTATTTTTAAAAAGGTTGATTTGCGTTGTATCAGAAGGGTTTTGAAAGAAGTCCCAGAGTGTTTATTTGGCTAAAGCCAAGGCACTGTCACATGATTAGTCCTTTTAAAATGCCTTCAAAATGGGAGCAGCCTGATACTTGAAGTTAATTCTTAAGGATGCAATGCATATTCACAACATTGTCACATCTTTTGTCTCTTGTTAGACCATGAACAGCTAACCATAACCCCATCATCTCTGAATGTATACCGCAGATGAGCCTAAAAGCCAGTGGAAATTACAACGTGTGTGCTTCAGTACAATCAATTTTGTTTGTTATTTTAGTGGCATGATTCCTGTTTACAGCAATCAAGCCATCATGTTACACAGAGTAAATCAATAGGATGATAATGTAGCTGTTTACTGTACTTACAGGCGTGCCCGTGACCATGTCTAGGACACACCATATCCTACAACACAAACCTCTTCATTTTTATTTCCCTTTGGATCAAGGTTGACATAACTCACAGGTACTAGCAAATCCCACCACGCTACAAAATATAACATTTATAAGAGATACATCTGGTACATATTTATAGTGAGCAGAATAAGGACTTGTTTCAATTATGCATGTGGATTAGCTCTTTGAAGAAAAAAAAAAAGTAGGTGTTACCTCATGCCCATATAAATCCAGTGGTAAAATGTGCCTATACCAAAACCCCCTTTACGTGCTGTTACTTGTACACGCACATTAACGTGTTTCAGGCACAGCTCTGAACAAGATACACAGACATATGTTGCTATGAATCTGGGAGAACACACTGTGCTTACATTTTTCAAGCTATGCAACAATTCCTGCAATAGATTTATGTTGTGCCAGAAAGGGACAATATATGAATATCCTGTGGGCATAGAACAACATATTTCGAATTTACATCAGACACACATAGGTAGACGAGCAAGTAACTGTTGAGTAAATTAGGAAGTAAACTTGCAGCGTTTCAGCTGTTTGTGGAAGCACCCCATGCACGCACTGTTACCTACTGTATCTCGCCGGCTACCCAGCACATCTCACAGTCTTTCATTGAGATGTAAACAACATCATCTCTGATAGAGGACACTGTGGAATCACAGTCCACTGTAACAGAGTAAATGCTTTGCCACAAATTTACTCTGCAGTGGCTATCTCATTAGAGAAAAATTAGTAACAGTAAAATTGGGTCAGCTAATTGCTGTGAAGAGTTTGTGCATGTCCATTCCATAAGATGGAAATTGCAGGCTGGGGACCCACATCCCTTTTCTGGTAGATGCGGGAGGATCAGGGAGAAGCAGGAGCAGGAGGACACCCTGAAGAAGAACCTCTGTGCAGTATATTGCTTCCTGATTCAGCACATAATCTAGTAGATAATGGCATTGCTACAGAGTCAGATTTTCGTGATTTTTGGGAGGGTTCTGTGCAGCTACTTTCTAAACCATGTTGTGTCTGAAAGGAAAAAAAAAAAGGCGCAGGTAAAAGCAGCATTACTTTCTGACAACCTGGGGGCAAAATGGAGATTAACGATGACAAACTTTCTGCTTCCTTTGTCTGTTACTAAATTGCATTTGCCTTGTGTATTCTCTTGAAATAAATTTATAAGGGGTGAGGCCTTGAAGACTCCTCTGTGTTATTTGCAGCGTGAGCTTTTTTGGAAGTTAGCAACACTGATTCTTTCTTCCTGAATCTCTCCTATTTCAGTTATTTCTAGAAGGCAGAACTGCTGCCTCCACAATGTGCCCATGGAAAGAAACTGCAGTGTGTCATGGTCTGAAAGCTTTACATTCCCCAGAGCGTGCTGGGTTCAGCCCTTCTCCTTCTATCTTCCACAGACTTCCAAATCTTGCTTGAGTGGAGCATTCTTTGGCAATTCCCTAAGCAAAACTTGCTTTGTTTCCTGGGGTTTCTGCCTCCCTTCCTTAGGTTTTGCTCTATGTGAATAAATTATAATCCTGAGACTCTTGGCAGATGATGGCCCATTCCTACAGATTCCTGTAAGGTCTCTTTCAGGGTCTACATCATACGAGGTAGCAACATTTTATTTTGGTTTTGTGATAGCTTTCCCATAATAACTTTGCATAATATGTTTTGTAAAATCAGATTTATGTGTTTAATAAAATGAATACCAATTTTTTTCAGGAGATTTGATATTTTTTTAATTTCATTTATTTTTGTTTCAATTAGCTTTGTTAACGATGGCAAAGTTAGTAATGATGTTTGGTAATCAAAACATGTTATGAAGTATTTGAACAATGCAAGGTTAGTTAAGTTAAAGGAGATGTTGTGCAGAGCATTTCAAATTGAATTTGGATAGTGGCAAGCATCTGTGTGTTTGGAAATCTCTAAGTTTCTGCCTGAAGGGTAAATTGAAGCTTATATAAACAAGAACTTGTGATCTAATGTTTGGGCTTTTACTGACACAGACACAAAGACACACACAGATGCACACACATAAACCTCTATGGAAGGTTACAAAAGATAGGGGAGGAAAAAAAGAGAGAAGAGGTAGAGGAAGGGATGAGACATGTTAGCTGTCTATTTAATGTTTTTCACTCATGTAATACAGTCTGGCAAGCCTTTTTCCACAGTTCCACCACGCCAGACCTGTAAAAGCAATTATCTGTCATCATAACGTGAATCAAGCTTGCAACTGCTGTGGTTCTGAAAAGCGTGACAAAGTTAATTGAAATTTAGGCAGTGAATACTTTTCACTTCCTGAGATAAGGTGTGTTTTCAGGGTAAGTTTGTTGCTATGTTGGCTTTAGTTAACTATTCTTAAGTCTCTTGTTAAAGGATTTGTGTTATTTCTGTGGGTGGATCATAGCCTCATCCAATTATGACTTCAGTAGAGCCAAACTTGGTGTCATATGCTTTACTAGCCCATACTGGTTTGCACATTCCTCTTACTTCACAAGAAGATTAAAAAAAAAGAGGCAAAAAATTTTTCTCTCCAGTGATTACAAACAGTACTTTGGAAGTATCAAATTTTACTGAAAGTTCATTTCACTCCAAAAATATCATTTTGGTGATTTAGCGGTGTATTGTTTTAGTAGCTACAATAAAATTGTTTGGAATCTGGCAAAAATTATTAATTCTTACCCTAGAAGCCAAATGTGAAATATTCCTAGTTTTCCTTGGCTAGTTGTCTTCTAATCTCCTGATTGTAGAGCAGCATGCATTTTCTTTCACCTGGTTTTACACTCTTTTTGAATTGATCTCTGTATTAAAATGGCTTACTATTAACAATTAAAATTCTGAAGGCATTCATGGCATTGGTACTAGTGCAAGTAATGTAAGACTATGGAAAGGAAACTGGAACTTTCTAAGTCCCCAGGGTATATTACATACCCGATTCTCCTTTTTTTAGCTCAGTTTTACTCTAATATCATTCCATGGACTTACAGAGGAGTTGTTCCAGAGCATGATCTTGTAAGATGCTCAGCATCCTCAACTCTGACGGAAAGACTACACAAGCAAATTAATTCTTCACTCCATTAGGGATGGGATGGTGCTGGTGTGGGGAAAAAAAAGAGTGTTTTGGAACTTCTTGGTGCCAAATTAGGCAAAATACCAAAATTACCGTTTGCTTTTTGCGGAGGTTGTTTTGTTTGGTTGTTGGTTTTTTTTTTAGAATAGATTGTTTTGATACATTTGAAAATGTCGGGATGGTATTGGACCTTAGTTCTTGCTCCTGAGGTCTTTTTACTCCTCAGATAGAGCAGTTTTTTAGTCACTTTGAAGGAAGGAAAAAAAGTTCCCAATAATTGATTCAATGTTACTAAAAAATCTGTTTAGTGAAACTAGAATTATTATTTCAGTGACTGTTTCCAGGCAAGATATACCAGTAACATAGATAGGACCTGTGGCTCTAAAGACATTTGCAGGGTTAAGCCCTAAATAAGAAGAGAAAGAAGCCTTAGTCTTCCTGTCAAATCCAATATAACTTAAAAGGCCAAAATAGCATTAAATAACACTTGTAGGAAGATTTCCTTGCAAAAAGACTAAGCCTTTTTATGGCAGCCTCATGCAGCTCCCATATCAACTTCCCTCTGGCCTCCAGCATTCCCCAAATATATTCAAGGCAGGAGAGAAACCAAGAGTGAGGATGCTAGAGAGGGTCACACTGGACCCTAATCTAGCAATTTTGAGCAGTTACGAGGCTCCCAGGAGTACTGCAAGACCTGACATCACTATGTAAGGCTTAAATTTAATCTCACTGAAGTCATTAGGGTCCAAACTGATGCCATCTGGGTCCAAACTGACTGAAGTCAGTCTAGCTTCTAGGGACAGCAAAAGGGTTTAGACTGTACATAACAGGCTTCCATGACCTAATATTTTAACCAGAACGTGTTTCTGTATTTTAATATTTTTTTTTCAAATGGGTCTGTAGAAGACCTGCATGCCCCAGATCCTCTTGGACTTGTTGGGCATTTGGGGCTAATGCTCAGAACTGAGCATCCCCAAATTGATTCTGAGCCTGGGAAATGATTGGAATTTCACCTGAGGAAAAGTAAAACCCAACATCTGAGCAGGTACCATTGGACAGGCCGAGCAATGACGGGCATGCAGCTAACCCTGCAATGGGAGCATTCTCCTTTCCCACTGCTCTGCCAAATGAACTTATTTGATTATAACAATTCTAATTAAGCCCATCATAATGCAATGGAAATTTCCCAGGACAGACTTCATTGCTAGAAATAGGCTAAATGAACCTTACTGGAAGTGTTCTTTCCTTGTAAACTAGTTATATTGTCCCCCTTCTTGCTTCTGGTGCAAGCTCTAATTTTGGACATGCAAACAGCTTTCCAATTTTCCCCCCTATCTTCTTTACCCTCTCCAAATTGTTGCATTTTTGAACACTGAAGCACACACATTATTCCATGTCTCCTGTCTGGCCTGCAACCATCTCCCCTTAGGCAATGAGCTCACTGGATCTCATAAGCTGCAGCAGGGTTAGGCTAGGTCAGTGAGTACCAGAGAGGATCTCCAAGAAGCTGGGTGCTGTGGGAATTGCAGGTAGCAGTTCAGTAGGTGGCACCCTTTCCTTTAGAGTTCACCCCGAAAAATCACTGCTGGGTGCTAGGCAGATCCAAACCTGCGACTCAAGTTCAAGTCGCCCCCCAGGTCCATGAGGGTCATGCGCAGAGCGTCGAGTGTCCTCTCTCTTTCCCAGGGTTGACATTGTGGCTGCTGAGCCCCATGTGAGCACCACTGGAGACATGTTCGTCATGAAGACATGCCACCATACAGTCCCTCTGTGGGAAATACCATGTGGGAAATACCATGTGGACTTGGAGATAGCCAAATCCATGCACTCCATCACCTGCTACCCCCCACTTGTCAAACAAAGCCTCTTGAGGAGCAAGGGAGAAGAAACCCAGGAAGCTCTCCCTCAGGGACATTGGAATGTCACAGGAGCTGGAAAACTCAAAGCCGAGATTAAATCTGGCTTAAGTAAAGAGTTCCAACTGCCCAAAGTCTCCCCAAAGCATCAGGCAGATAAAATTTACATGAATTCCAGCCCACTCCGCAACTCTCTTGTTGCATTGCTCTGCATCATCTGCTGCTCTGTTTTGTCTTCCCTTGCAAAGGCTTAAAGGTCTCTTACTGCTGTAGACGCTGAGAGTGTAAACCAGTGTCCAAATCCCAAACGTTAGCATTTTTTACCCCACAAAAGCTACAGGGCTCCCCAACCCAATGGCTTCCCAGGTTTTTGCTCCAGAGATCATTCATACAACAAGAAAAAAATCAGCTTCTGAAACACCCAGTTCCTTTCCCTGAGATCTGTTGGATATGGTGTAGCTCCCAAAATGTTTAATTCTCCAGACCACCTGAGAGAGTCCTGCAAACCACTGGTGGTCCATAGACCACAGTCTGAGTGCTGCTGTGTTAGGCTACTGGTTAAAGAAAAGGAAATTAAACACAGAAAGCTGTTAAAATGACACTGCACGTGAGTCATAGCTCCACATTAAGTAATGCTCTTACAGAGCAGTTGTCCCCCTGGATGAAAGCTCCCCACCTTCTCTCTCTAGTCTCTACCTCTTTGTAATAAATATCATGTTTTATTATTACAGAAATTAAAGAAATGCCAGTGCTTTGTCTGAGAAACAATGAAGTATTAGAAATGTAATGAGAGGTGTACAACTGAATACAGCACTTGTATTTCTGCTACCGACATGCAATGAATTCTTTAAATGTTCACTGAAGCCTGTTGAAATTAAATTTTCCAAAGAATACTTCTTTTTCACATCCTCTCTTTCCAAAGTGCACCCTAGTGCAACCAGGCTCCTTGTTCATTTAATATTGTGCTGTAACAAGCTTGCTTCAGCCCTGCCTGCTGACTGGTAGGGCCACACAAAGAAAGGGTCTAGCGGCAACAGGTTAGTGCAGTTCCCTGTTTGATTTTTAAGCCAATGAGCTAATTTTTGTGATTGCAGACTCACTTAGGCTTTAAAAAATTTGATTCAGACCTGGGGAAAGGCTGCCATGCAACAGTGGTCCATTACAATTGTAGTCTATTATTACTCATCTTTCATCATCAGATTACAAATGTTGCCCCTCAGACCCCAAATCTGAAGATGCACAACACAGAATACAACGCTACAGATGACAGCAGAAGGCAGCTGTTTTCCTTGGCACCCTCCCACTTCCCGGTGTTGGACGCAGCACATACTGTTGAGTTTGCAGGGCTGTTTGCGACACGGTTGCATCCGTATCCAGACGTCTCGGCTCAGCCCCTGCCTGTTGATGCGCATGGGGCAAGCAGAGCTCTGGATTTGGCTGATTCCTTCTGAGAAGCAACGGGGCCAAGGTCTGGATCTGCTGCGCTTGGGACCTGCTCCCCACCCTGGGTGGGGTAATCTTGTGCAACCCCTGGCAAAGGAGAAGGGTCAGAATGATAACTGTCTGCCAGCAAGGATATGAAAAAATGGAAGTGTCAAAAGTATGGTTAGTGATGCACACAGGATTATTGTCAGCCCTTTGAAGTGGTGAAGCCCAAACCTTATATTTTCAGCTCAGCGCCTCATCCCTAAGGCTATTGCTTACCCTCTCTCAGTATTGCGCTGGAGGTGCAGATAGACAAGGCAGGGCAGCCAAATCCCTCAGTTGCATGGGGCGCCCGGAGCTTGGCAGGCTGGCAAGCAGCTGGCTGTGCTATCACAGCAGCGGGACGGTGACCCCTGCCCTTCCCACCCCAGGGCTGGGATATTATCAGCTGTCTGCCAACAGAAAGGCAAGATTTCTAACTTTTGTGCTTCCAGGTATCTTCACATGAGCTGCTGCTTTTGTGTTATCATTTTGTGAGAGCACAACTTGGTTCACTTTTACTGTTTAGGAAAGAAAACCTGTTTTTAAAGCATTCCGCAGCAAATCAACTACAATGACAACATTTCAGCAAAACCTGGCAGCATGAAGCTGGAAAGAAAGGGAGGAATGATGCAGTTTGGACTGTCCTCCAGAAAAGCTCCTGTTAGGAATGACTGACACCTGAATCGTCCAGCTGGTATTTGCTGCACAGCTCACCAGCAAAGGTTACACAGCATCCAGTCAGTCTCAGGCTGGGGACAACCAACACAGCTCCTCTGTGGTATGTGTACTAAGGGCTGAGTCTGGAGAACGTAGGGAATTTCCAGGAGTGTGTTGGTCACTTCTGAATTTTGATACTGATGTTCTAAGCTTGGATGCTAGATCTATGATATCAGCCATCAATGATAACATATTGCATTAACAGCAATAATAGTAACAGGAGTAATTGACGGTAACAATACTAAGGAACAGTAATTTTTCCAACAGAATTCTCAGAATGACTGTTCAGTATGCTGATATGGAAAATTTCACTGTGCCTCCAGCAAAGTGAACAGGATATATCCTGACCTTCCAGCATTAATGCTAGAACATTTTTGATAGCAACAAACACACATTTTCTTTGATTACTTTTAACAGGTTTTCCTGTCAGTGTAATGCAAATGAAATGTCAAACTGCTGTTCACTGCCAGATACTTTACTATTTACACTTGGGGAAGAGGTTCAGAAAGTAATTAATCTTGCATTTCTAATTTTTGCTTTGATAAGACATTTGAGGCATCTTAGTAATCATAGATGTAGCAGACAGAAAATTATTAAGAAAGCATTGGAAAGCTTCAAACCTTCTGGAATGAAAAGTGGAACTTGTGTCTCTCTCAGGTGGGGCAAAGTTAGCACAGAGCCTGGTGGAACAGTTTTTTCCCATGGGCTTAGCTTCTGAATTTGGTTGACCTCCACATGGGACATCAGCTTTAGAGCAGGTAAGATACCTGAGGTACTTCTGTGAAAGGACAGAGATGTGGTCAGAGCTGCAGAGAATCCATAGAGCATCCACTCACTGCAACCACTGCCCAGACTGAATCCAAAGCTGTGGCTCAATGAACAGGGATGGAGACCTAAAGAAGGACACAAGAACCTTGCACATCTCTCTCTAATCCAGAGAGGTGTGCAGAGCAAGAGCAAGAGATGCTCCTGGTTGGAATTTGAAGTCTGGCTGCTTTTATATCCATATGGATGTTCAGAAACACCAGAATTTGGGTAATGTCCAGAACCCGGGGAAAACCAAATATCCCCAAAACCAGGGGTCAAGCTCCAGAACAAGAATATTATGGTAATTGGAGACATGGTAGTGTAGGCAGAAACACTATTAAATAATTCTGGAGTTTGAGAATATGTTACAAAGTGCATATGGGCATAGCCTACAGCAAAACTATTTGGTGGATATTGAGCACTTTTGAAGTTAGTTCCGTCATCTCCCCTGTCTTAGTACATGAAACTCTTTGGCCTAGGGATGGTCTGGATTACTGTGGGATCTAAATGAACCCCTAACTATAATAAATATGGAATGGTGCAGTATTCCCTTGTTTATTTCATGGAAAACAGGGCATGATAGCACTTACGACTTTCTTGTTTTTTTACATGGCTCTGTTCACTCCATGCACCTGGTGCCTTTTGATGATTCATTTTAATGTGTTCAACACATGCTCATACACAGACTGAGATCACGATAGTTAAGCACTGCAGTGTGAGTATCCAGGGATCTATGCCCAATCAGTTGTTGACAGTGACAGAGTGACAAATGCTGTCAATATTGTATAATGTGAAAAAAACCTACCGGAAAATTCAGTCCTGGAAAATTCTGAAAAGTACAGTTTTTCCAAAGGTTTGGTGATAAAAGCAAAAAGTCCCCCAAGCACATATTTCCCTTGAAGAATGTAGATGGTTTCAGTACTTAAAGTCAAGCATACGCATATGTTCTGTGGTGATCCAAAGCTGTTACTGCTGAATGTGTACGGCTTTATCTCAGTTCCCCTTCCACTGTGATAATTTATGTCAGACTTATGGTTTACTGTAGATTTATGACATACACCAGGCTGTCACTCTTCATAACTAGATAGCTGAAGTAATCTCCAAAATATTTAGCATCATACCTAGAACATGCGTTGATGATAATTAGTAAGTTTTGCTAAAATTTCTGTAATTCCTTATAAGGGTATCCAGTTCCCAGTACCGAAGAGGGATCAAGAGATGTAAAATATCATCTCCTGTTATTCCAAAGTACTGAAGGCTGGCTTTGGGTCTTGTTTCTTTACCTTTAGGAGCACAGATTACTTTTATTACATAGGCAGACAGACAGACAGACAGACAGATAGATAGTTATGGCTAAAAGTACCACAACAGAAAAACAATGTTTTTCATTTAAATTGTTTTGCTTTTCAGTCAGCTTGTCTTACTCAAAAGCAACAGAAGACCCTTGACTTCATTTATATTTCAAAGCATAGTCACTCTTTGACATCTGTTTTGCTGGAAGTTTAAACTACTTTGCTGACTTTGTTACTTTATATAAATGTTTAAAGACAATTCAATAAAGTGCAATCTCTTTGAGACAGGTACCATCATGTCAGTTTGAGGTAATCATGGCCATGCCTGCTTACATGTTTCTAATGCCATTTGATAGGTGTCATTGACTTTTATGAAAATCTTTGAGGCACTTCCTTATAGACTGTGTTTGGAATTACTGTACATATCTCTTTCCTGGCCTCTGGCTGAATCTTACAATGTAAATAGGTTCATATGGCTGGCACAGAGAAGGATAAGGTGTGTATTACTAGAGCCAATACTTCAAAGGGGTATGCATGGTTTCAACCAAAATTAAGAACAGGAGAGTCCTGTGTAGACATTTTTCTTTTTTTCTTTCTCTTTTTTTTTCCTAGTTCCCTCTTTAAATGAAGAATGTCTGGGATGAATCTTTCCAAAGAATTATTTTCAATTATTTAAATAAAGTTACGTATTATCCTACCTGGACATTTATTTTTTTCTTTTGAAATTGTTCATATTGAAACATAACAGCTTAGCAAACAAATTAGGGATGTTAGAGCTTCTCAACATATCTATTACTGCTTTATCAGCTTGTTAAACCAAGAAAAAGACAAATGCCAGTACTTGTGATTAACAATGAAATAAAATGCTTTAAAAATATGACTACCAGAAAAAAATACCAGCTATAAAATATTTTTTAAAACATTGGAAAGATGTGTACAGTAAAACACCGAACCTGTCATATGTAACTATACTATTGGAGAAGTCTATATTCATTAGTATCTTACTCCCATTTATAGGTAAGAATCGTAACTGATTTTATGACATGAAGTCCATTTAACATATAATATAATGTATATAATATAAAGACTTTATACACTCTTAATGTCATTAAAGGAGTGAAAAGAAATATTCTATTATTTCATTCTATTCCATTCTATTTCAGGCTGGGAATGAAAAGTATACAACAGCAATGATTTTTTAAAATGTTTTCACTGCAGCTAAGGAGACACACTGTTTGAAATTAATTGGACTTGATCTCATTAACTCCAAGTCTGGTCTGTAATTCACCAGTATAACAGATGTGTCCCAAAAGCTATTAGAATTATTTTGTATTGCCATCACAAATAGCATATTTTACTTGGCCATAACAAGAAAAATTTATCTCAATTTAGAGTGGATAGAACTTCAAGGCCATGCTAGTGGAGAGTACCATACTGCCACACAGAAATTACAGGAATTACAAAATGTTTAAAACTTTCTTCTATATTTCACAGTAAATTATTTGATGCCAGATGTATATGCATCTGGGGTTTGGCTACAGTTGTCCACTTAATAGCTTTTTTCCTCTCTTTCCTTCCTCCAGTGTGTATTTTGGGTGCTAATTCTGGAGTTATCATCACATCAATTTACATTTTAAAGGGAAAAAAGAAGAATTTTTGTTCTGAAGCCCCAGTGGTTGTGGGGGAAAAGCTCGGATATACCCAGTTTAAGAGTATCTGTTCAGATGGAGAACAGCAGCCCTGCAACACCTTTTGTCTTGTATACAGACAGAGAGAGTGTGGGTAACCTAATCCCCTGCATGAGTGTGTCTGGCATTTTACAACAAAGTTTTTTCAGGGCCACTCAATTTCAGCAACACCACCACAGCAGATGAAGAATACACACTACCATCCAGACAGCAGCACCTCTTTTCTAAAAGCAATTTGTTGGACACAAATATTGCAACACTATTTTTATCTCACTGATATCCTCTCATTCCTACTACACGTAAAGAAAACAAATCAAAAAGGCACCAAGCTGCGTTTTTGTGCGAGACGTGAAACTAAGTAAATAATAATTATGAAGTGACAAGAAAAATAATGAACTTGTGCTTATATTTATAGGAGAAGAAAATCCTAAAATACCATCTGCAAATTGTGTATCATGCAACATCTGATAGCTTTTTCTCTGAATATTTGGAAAACATGGTTACACCAGCTGAAAGCAAATGCTGCTTTAATCTTCTATATGCTGTGGAAGAGAAACCATCTCTTATTGCATCCCTTAGGTACGATCCATATCCTGTAGAGTCTATAGAAGTTTTTATGCTATTTCATGGAAGAGTGGATCAGGCCCAATAGTAGTTACTTTGAAGGAACTCTGATGGGATTTAATGGTGTGTTTAAGTCAGAAAGTCATGAGGACCTGACTTACAGCATAGTAAAGAAATAAGTCTTCCTAATGATGGGAATGAATCATAGAAGCATAGAATGGTTTGGGTTGGAAGGGACCTTAAAGATCATCTGGTTCCAACCCCCCCGCCATGGGCAGGGACACCCTACACTAGACCAGGTGGCCCAAAGCCCCATCCAACCTGGCCTTGAACACTTCCAGGGATGGGGCCTCCACACCTTCTCTGGGCAACCTGTGCCAGTGCCTCACTACTCTAATCCTGAAGAATTTCATAGAATCATAGATTCTATTTCTTCCTAATATCTAATCTAAATCTCCCCTCTTTCAGTTTAAACCCATTTCCCCTTGTGCTATCACTCCAGGTCCCTGTAAACAGCCCCTCTACAGCTTTCTTATAGACCTCTTCAGGTACTGCAAGGCCACAGTTAGGTCTCCCCAGAGCCTTCTCTTCCTCAGGCTGAACAAGCCCAACTCCCTCAGCCTGTCCTCGTAGGAGAGATGCTCCAGCCCTCTGATCAACTTTGTGGCCTCCTCTGAACTTGCTCCAACAGATCCATGTCTTTCCTGTACCAGGGACCCCAGAGCTGGACGCAGTACTGCAGGTGGGGTCTCAATAATGTAGCAAATGTCTGTCAAGACATTCTGGAAAGATCTTGTTGATGCAAACATTGAGTAACATAGTACCTCTGAAGAAATAGTGTAGGGGACCACTCACACTAAAAACAGATGCTGAACTTAAGTCTGAATATCTCTGAATCATTAGAAATTGTTTTTAAAAGAAAGCTACATCAAATTATTTGAAAAAGTAAAATACATCCATACTTTTTTTTCTGTTGGAGACACTCAATCTAAAACACTGTAAATCGCTTTGTTGCCATCTAAGAAAACACCAGTGACACTCACAATTTGCTACATTAAATTCTGTTCTAGAAAGTTATATGAAAATTTTACTTGCAATAGGGTCAACTCTGAAATTAAGAAGGACCAGAGTGACTAAAGCTATTGTTTTTTCTGTCTCGTAGAGCTGTAATTATGCCATGGATTTGTTTAATTAAATTTTGACCTTTTAACTGTGTGCATCAGAGTGTTCCCATTAGCTCTCAACACTCCTGACTATGTTCCTTTGTTAGTAACAAAACAGTTTACTGCTATTTTGAGTTAAACCTTGAACTGTATTTTGTGTTTCCTGAGTTGACTTTTGTTCTTGACAATGCTGTATATTTTTCTCCTCCACCATAAGCCCCGTTTTTTTCTTCATGTTGTGCTGGGAGACTAATGACTTACTTCCTTCCAACAGCCTAATTAATTCTTGATATAATTTGTGTTCAGCTACCTGCACAGATACAGGATTGCATCCCAGGTGGCTTAAATCTGGAAGGTCCTCGATGGCTGGAGTAGATTCTTGGTGGGCTGGAACTGCTGAAACTCGCACTTTTGTAGTCCGGAATCAAATCTTTGGTGAGCCATTGCCTGCCCTTTGAAGAGGTCACTTTCCAAACGAGTCTACATCCTGCTCAATTTAACACACCAAGACAAGATCAGTAAGACTTGTCTGATGTTTAGGTTTCTACTACTTAATTTAGTTACATTAATTTAGTTTAGTCTTAATCAAGAACATTACTAACCACTTGCACTCAAACCACTACAAAACCTTGACGTGAATTAACTGTCCTCTTCCAAACCCAGCCATCTCTTCTGGGCAGCCAGGAGCAAGCTGGAAACAGACCAGCCCCAGGCACCCTCCCTGTGCATGGGGCTCGCTGGTGCCAGTGACTGCCCTGAGCTCTGCAGTTGTATGAAGCAGTCCCAGCAGCAGGTCGATTTTTGTTGTTTTTCCATAGCCCGTAGAGCTCCCCCCATTACCACAAACACTGCAGCCCCCCACTGCAGCCTTCCTGAAACCCCCAGTCAGTTGTATGTATCACCTCTGATGTCAGTGTGAGTGGTCTAAGTTAAAAGGTAAATCCTGTCAGGAATTCCCTTAGAGGAACTACCTAGTGTTTATCATCCTTACTCTTACAAGAACACTGGACCATTTTAGCCAGGCAGATAGGATAGAGAGAGAGAGAGACTCAGAAAAACCTTAAATTGAAAATAACAAGTTAGGAGTGGAAAAGTCTCAATATAGACCTCAGAAAAGATTCCAAACTTGCTCAATGTGCTTCAGTATAACAGAGCAAGCAAACATATAATCCAATAGGCAGATATTCAACATTCACTTCTGATTGTTGGCTCTCAGGGTCTGACTTTTCTGTCACACAGTTTTGCTTGCCAGCACACAGGATCCAAGAAAAATGACCTGTGAAGTGACAATGTAGCTAAAATACTCATTTTCACATTCATTAATTAACATGCTAGTGCAGTCCTTTGGACGTCTCTCTTTATAAGGTTTCTACAAATGTGCACAATATTGTATTAGATTGGGTTAGCTTCTTTTCTCCTCATACTTGAAGAAGTGTGTAATAGGAACTATATATAGGAATACTTCACTGTATGTTACTAGCTAAAAGTAGCAGAATTCCCACCCTAGTCAGAGCAAGCCAATAATTGCAGCATTAGCTTTGGCACAATAAAGACATATAAGAGCTTTTTCTAAAAATGATTCTTTGACAAGTGTTTCTCATGGTAATGTTAAGAATTGTTTCCACCATGCTTCTGCATAATAGATAAAATGTCCCTGGACTTTGTTCCTAGACCCAGACCTTTTAACCTTTGCCTTCAGGAAAGCAAAGATTTTTCTTATATTTCAAGTGGCTGGGTATCTTATGTCACAATTACAGAGGTGCAGGTTGACATATGTATTTCAGCTCACTGCCCATAGGGTATTGTTGATGTCATGAGGAAAAGGCAGGTGTTTTGCACTCTTTTACCGAAACTGCTCTCTGTAGATTGGTCCAATTACAAATATCCTTCAACGCCTGTTTTGTTAATGCTGAGGATTCAGTACTGAGCATAAGTTAAAGGTTTGTGTTGTCTGTACACATAAGAGAAATCCCAGGCAACATAATTTCATCCTCAGGTTTTCCCTGATAAGTATCTTGGCTTATGCTTCTCTACAAAAACAAACAAACAAACATCAGTTTGCCTTCCAGTCCTTTCGTCTCTGTTTTGCACATATGTTCACCTCTCTAATTGCCACCTCAGGGTGCAACTTGCATTTTTATCATGGGGGCCAGAAAAATATGTGTACGTAATTATTCCCACCCCTAGCCAACGTGAATGGCAATAAAATACAAGAAGCTGTATGATACAGATCTGTTCATCTTTGATTTGAGAAGCTACGTCACTGATTCAGTGCTGAACTGATGTCTTGCAGCGGTCACACAATGGCATCCTGGAGGCACCATATCTCATCTGGACAAGATGCAACAGAGAGGTCTGATCTACTTTGAAGTCACTAAATATCGGTCTTAGAAAGAGAATAAAATGTTGGGCATTAAGCCTAATGTCTCGGTTAACTCGTAACTCTGGTACTTCCAGAAGCACACACAAACATATATACATACACACTTTCAGAGTTCACATTTAAATGTCTCTTTAAAAACACAAAGGATACCGTAAGCACTAAATATGATGGCTACTATGATTAATAAAAAAATCTGATATTCTTCCAGATAAAAAGTTTACACAGAAATGTAAAATTTTCCACTTTTTCCTTTCATAGTGCTTGAGGGCCAAAGGGGACTATTAGATCATCTCAGTTCATCTCCTGCATGTCACAGGCTATTAAATTTCCCTCAGTTACCCTTCTGTTAAGCCCAATAACTTGTGTCTGAGTAAACCACAACTTCTATACAGCTCCAGCCAGGTATTTCCACCTGGCTGGTGTGACAAGCCCCTTCCCCAGTCCACCCATGACCCCACATTTCCTACAGAAGTTTTCATGCGGCCCATCAGTTTCTCTTGGCAACTTGCTTCTGTAAGTTGTTATTCTGTAGAAGAGAAATATTTGCCCTTAGACCAAAGCCAGAGCTGATACTAGTTGCTTACTCCATTATTTTTATTTGGGTTTGTCTCTTTTACACATTTTAGTTCTATATCCAGGTCTTTCACCCCTTCTCAGGACAAACATACGGATTTGCTGTAATCTTTAGACCACAGTGTGCTTCACAGTAATTTTACATTGACCTTATTTTCCCTGACCTCTTTTCTGGCCTATTCATTGAATATTTGTCTTTGTGGCTTTGAGATATGTAGGGCAGCGTAGGCAGAAGACACCTGTGCGCTTCATGTCTGTGAAAACAAACCCTTGTAATTAGTGGTTTGTTATTGAGCTGGTAATCCAGTGAAATCCATATTGCAGCATTTGTTAGGACTCTGCCAACAGTGTTTATGTTACTGAACCAATGGACTTTCTGCCCACTAGAAGGAGTGGACAGCGGATGGGTGACCCTTGTGTCGCATCATGCTCACTTCTGCCTTCCATTTCTTGTTGCATGAGTTTCTCCTTGCAATGTATGCCCATTACTTTATTATCTTAGAAGGGACAGCATAATTAAAAGCTTCCTCTCCTGGAATCATTAAAAGATATCCCCCACAGACAATCGAAAGATTGATGGCCTGACCGGATCTGCTGTCCTTTTGATAGTTGCAGCAGCTTGTGGAAGTTTGTCAAAGAGCCACCACAAAACCAACGAGTGTTTCCCTCTCTTTCCATATCAGTCGACTAGTTAATGAGATCTACATGTGTAAAGAACCCTGAAGCCACACTGCAAAATCAATATAAAGCAAACACAATTTAGAAAGCTAAACGAAATACTCAGGGTCTGATTTTAGCATTTAAGGGAATGATAGGTCAAATTCAATTATCTGCTTTCCAGATGATAATTTCCATTTTACTGAACATGTCCCTATTAAGACTGGCAAAAGCTCCTCTGTTAGTGCATAAGGGAGGGAAGAGAGGAAAGCAAGTGTAGCAGGGAGGTATGACCTTATTTTACCTTTTCTGACAGAAGCAGACAACATTGCTAGATTGGAGAGACGAACCCGCAGGCCACCAAAGGCTCTTTCATGAGATGAGATGCAGCTTTTCTCCTTCTGAACAACTCTCACTTCTAATTTTATTATCTTGACAAAGCCCTCAGCGACCATAGTTACTTCACAGACAGAGAAACTTCACGTTCACCATGGTAAAAAGAGTTAGCATGAGGTCATCTATGCAGATGAGCAGCTGCAAGAAGAGTGATTGTGAAGAGGTGCTCCATATCACTGATGCTACTTCTGTGTGTAAGGCATGGAGGGCAATCACACCAGCACAGCACAGAGAAACAAAGTCAGATTTTTGCCCACATAAAGTGATAGACCATGCTAAAACCATGTAGGAACACCCTGAAGCCTTGATCCTAGCTTAGGTTAAATTGCTGTCCCTCCCATTTGTGCACTTCACTAGCACACCACCAGCTCATATATTGCTCACAGAATAACTGCATTAGATGTACGCTTTAAGTAATTTATATATAGATGCTGTTTGGGGAGAGAAAAAAGCTGTGTGAAAAGATGGGGGTGCTATATGTTATTTGGTAGCCACACAGTAGTTGCCAGTGATGCCTCATCTCCTTTTCCTTTTCTTCTTTTGAAGACACAGGGATGATTTTGAGTTGGCACCACTCATCAGTTTTTCATGACAATGAGAAGACAAAGGGATCCCTGTCAGGTACCAAATACAAATATGTTAGCTTGATGCCTATGCTAAAATAGTCATCTATGAAATCACAACCCTCCAATCTCTCTTAATTTGTTGCAGACTCTAGCAGACATGTGCTTCATGGTTATTTCAGAAGATTTTGCCCTTATTAGAGGGAGGCAATTGTTTTAAACGAATCCACAGATGATCGTTCATAGAGCTGTGACAATTTAAAGAACTCTATAATTACATTACAATTTATACAGCCATGGAATTACTGGAAACATATTTACACCACTTTCTACAGTGCAGACAGACACAATTTTTTATTCCCAACAGCACTATTAGTTCCTCTCGTCATATTACCCGGATAGAATACTCAGAGCATCATCGCTGAACAAAGCAATAGCTGGGATTGATTATTTGAATTTTAAAGGTAATTTATTGTGTTGTCTTTCTTCAATTACTGCCAAGATAAAGAAAAGAAGGAAAAAAAAAAAGGAAAAAGAAAAAAGAAGAAAAAAAAGAAGAAAGAAAAATGAGAAATGAAAAAAGAACAATTGAGGGAAGGGAAG
>VWZZ01003487.1:95674-116457 GCA_013399095.1 Psophia crepitans | reverse complement strand
AGGGGAAGAAAAAAGAAAAATGAAAAAAGAAAAGAAAAGAAAAAAGACAAAGAAAAAAGAAAAAAGAAAAAAGAAGGAAAAAGAAAAAAGAAAAAAAATGAAAGGAAAAAAAGAAGAAAGAAAATATTTGCTCCATTCAGTTTGGCACTTCTACCTCTGAGTGCCAGCCAGCGTCAGTATCTGGCAGGGTGCTCTTGAACCACTCTCCAAAATAAATACAACAGATGTCATTCAGGTGTTTTTCTACCCATCCTCAGCCACTCTCCAAGAAATATGTTTTTATCTTAGGCTCATATCCTAATAATCTAATGAATCTTTAAAAAAAAAAAAAAGTGTTCTATCTAAATGGGGGAAAACATGAAATATTTGCGTTTCACCTTCTAATTTGATAAATCTGACTATGTATCTGAGCTCCTTCTATTCTGGCCAAGCCTGACCAGTCCTTGCCTTCTCACGTGGAAGCACTGAGCTCTCTAAACCCTTTTTAAGTGATTAAGTTCCAGCATTTGCTGTATCAGACCCATTACTCTTGTAGACCCCACCCTGCATGGCAGCAGTGGCCTTACCCTTGCAGAGCTCAGCGGGGTCTGATGGTGTCAGCCCATGGGGTTACTCCATCCACCACCCAGGACATCTGCAGCAGAGCAGCGCCTTCCTCAGGGGCTACAGTGAGCAATCTCCAGTGAAGGTGAGCAGAGTAGTCTCTCGTAAAGTTCTCTTTGGATACTATTCAAAACAATATGTTAATCTGCTCATGTTGCTGCTTGCTCACAGTGGTCATAAGCTTAATTCATATGCACAAAGGCAATAGAGACGAAAATAACCAGTCCTAATGAATTATACTTATGGTGTACCCTGTGTTGTTCGTATATACACAGAATGGAGTTTTTGCCTGCTAGCGTGGAGCTGTTACTGCATGGTTTTTGCAGCAAGCAGGCTTGAATACTACAAGTTAAACTTGCTGCTATCACAAGTTTCTCACTGTGCAAATATAGCTGATTCAGCACTACACAGCCAGGCCTCCTCCATTTTTTAACAGATATATGACGATCAGCTTTTCCCAGCCACTGCATACTTGGCATACTTTCTTATCTTTACATGCTGCATTGTGTACCATCAAACTATTATATGCTAATTTTCCACGTTCTTCATATAGACATATACAACAGCCCTTGTTATTCAAGCAGGTTACACAACATTTCAATGTTATGTTCTTCAGTTTCTTAATATACTGTTTTACTTCATCATTTGCACTAAAGGGCTTAGTATTTCCATGGCAAATTCAGCTCTATTGATTAGCCAGGATTTCTGAGATACTGGTTGTATGACCCTGAGACACACAATCCTCAAAAAAATTTGGGCCAGGGCTGCCTTGTTGTACCCTCTATAAGAGTCACTTCTTGACCCACAGCAGCTCCATCTACACTCATGCCTGGGAGCCTTCCAGGAACTAAAGCCAGCTGTAACCAAGTGGCTCGAGACTATGCCTTTGTCTCCAAAATGAATCGGCTGCATGAAGACTGCCTATTGGAAACAGTCGCTGGGTCACTGAATTCCCGAACTCTGCCTAGGAATTGCTCAGGAGAGCATGAGGTGGATGGGCCAGGTTCGTGCCCAGGACTGCTGCATGAGTTGGCTGAGCTACATGTCCGTGTCCTGGTGTCTGGAAATGTTTTGAAGCTTGCAGAGATTTACCAGCCTAGGTGCAACACTGCTTCTGAAGTGACTTACTCTCTCCTTTTAGGTCACCTATAGCTTGATCTGATGTCTGTAAAAGTCAATGATTAGATGCTCGTTGACTCCAATGGACTTTGGCCCAAACGCACAGTTCTCTGGGATTTCGGAGAACACAGGTTCGTGCAGGCTGGCAAATGTCAAAATGTGACATTTGCTGCTGACAGAAATCATTAAAAGAGAAAGCCCCTGCAATGTATGCTATTTACTCATCTAAGTATTTGGTATGCCAACACAGTGTAGTAGTTAAACATTCAAAGGAAGCATGTTTGTGACATAGCTTATTTTAGTACAATTTTGCTTTTACTACAGCGACTTCTTTCTGTAATTTACAGGTACAAGTCAAAAGGATGAGTTTTCAATATGTAGCCCTAGAGTTTTATATTCTATTTTTACTATATTTTAAATGCCAAATCAAAATTATCATGTTTAATTTACTTTATTCTCAGTGGTTTTGCTTAGATTTATGAATTACCTTGGACTAATTGCTATATAGCATTCTGGGTTTATAGTGTAATTGGGTGTGTCTAAGTGCATTCCATTTTATGACTTGCTTTAGGGTATATTTTGGATGAACTGTATAATATAAAATACATTTGGTGTTATGTTTTATATAATGCCAGAGAAAGCACAAAAAGTGCATTTAAGTTTTTAGGTTTATGGGTTCCGTGTCTGGAAAACTTTGGAGAACAAATCTGCTTATTTTCAGTTTTTCTTAAATTGTTCTACTTCTCCATTTTGGTTTTTCACAATAACCTTTGAGTTATTGAACCTTTGTGTCAATAATTATTTTGAGTCAGAACACAATAAATAGTCCACCCTGAATGACAGTATAAATACTGGTATCGCACTCCCATAGAAACAGTCAAATCAGAGCAGGATCTAACCAAAGCAAAGCCAATATTGTCCGGTCTTGTACAATCCACAGATGACTGACACCCTGTGTTAGATCTTTCTCCTTTTTGGTCTTCGGAGGGATCAGAGTGAAATGCTTTGTGCTAGCTGGTGCACCGCAGTTGTTAACACCTGGAACTTCTGATTTGTGAAGTCCAAATTATAAGGCAGAAGCTTCTGTGTGGATAGCCGTGAACTGCTCATATTGACTGTGTTTAGTACTTTCGGTTTGCTTACCCCAAAACTACACATCATTGTCAACCTCATGTCATCTTCCCTCACCCCCTTTGAGCCTTTCAAGTCCGTGAGATACCTTCCCTTTTTCACTGCATTTGTGTTTATGTGTCTCTCCCTTTCTCTATTCTGCACAGGCAGAAAGAGAAACATCTTTATGCTGTTAGAATGAAGACTGAACAAAAAAGACCTCTGAAGGTTAGAAACTCGCATCTTCTTTTTATTGTCTTTGTGACTCCTTGGCCTGCCTTTGTTGCCATTATAGCTTCTATGTTTTAATAAGTTTGTGGATATGCAGTCAAAATGCCACTCTAATGGATGCCTTCGCAGGCATCTAAATAAAAAGCTACTTTCCTAAGAGCTGCTGAGCCCTCTCATCTGCCCCAGCTTCAAATGGCTCAGCAAACAGTGGGTTTCCTTCCAAAATAACATTGAACAGTCATGTTGGAGTATAACGACCACTGTCTGGGAAGACATAAAGCAATGTAGAGAAACCAAACCACTAGGTAAAAAGAATACTGTTCATGAATCCCTGACAAACAGGCTGAAAACTGAAAAGACAAATGAGTCACTAATGTTATGTTAAATGAAAAATGGAATGTACTGAACTGTTTGAGCTACTGTACCAACAAAGAACAGAAGTTTTCCATACAAATGTCACGAGATTGGCTTCAGCATCAGAAGTCTGACTAATGAATCACTAATGTGACGTAACAGCAGTTGATACCTTGTCTCATAACAGAGTACTAGAGAAGTATGCATTTCTCGGAATTGATTCAAAGTATTAACCTTGAATCACTCTAACAATGAGGTAAGATCCCAAATTTTATTAATTAAAAAACATGTGAAACAACTCAAGGTGTATTTTGTAGGCCAAAGGTAAAGCTAGCTAGTGAGTTTCCTCCTATAACTGGAATAGTTATAATGTCCTTCAGATTAAAAACAATCTGCTCAGAGTTAAGTAAATGCAATAATTCCACACTGTATTTTCTTTGCTACTCTCTCCTCTTTGTTTTTGGACACCTAAAAAGTTTTACTGGTGATAACAAACTGAATCTCACACTGCATGGAAATATATGATGAAGCTGCCTGCAAGGGCAGAGAACTGGACTGACATTCATGTGACATCCGGCCGTGCACATATCTCCGTATGCTGGTGTCCCACAAGCACAGGCAGGCTGAGTCAGCCAAGGGAATGGCAAATACCTAAAAATGCGTGTGCAGCCTAATGGGGTTCAGTGTCTAAAAGGAATTAGACCCTAAACTGAGTTTAGAGCTTTTGAAAATCTAATTAGGTGCTGCTTACATTATAAGTATCTAGAAGTCTTTGAAAATTCTATTTTAAGCAATTTGTCCATACACATTGGTAAATTTGTAGCAGGATTTAGACACGCATAGACAGCAGAAATAGCATCTCAAAGGCATATGGAGACCTGCAACTTCAATTAGTTAATTTGAAAAAAAAAAATTCCACTAAACAGTAACATTGTTAAAAATAAACTATCTGTGAGATTCCAGAATACTGGAATATTAAAAGCGAATGCGTCTGCCTGCTATTGACTCTATGGTCCCAGTGATCTTTGCAAGTATAAGACATTTCAATATTTTTAAGGTGTCAATTGTTTTCAAAATATAATCTGCATTACCCAATATCTATGTAGACATTTGTTCTTAAATGCTGCATGTACATTGGTCATACATCTGTGCAATAAGTAAGAATGAACATCTGTTTAAAGGTTGTCAGGCAATGAAGATTAAATGCTAACTTTATCTGTGAGCTTTTCGTAACTCCTACCAAATCAGCTGCCCACAAACCACAGGAGTTCACCACATAAGCAGATAGAAATGTTGTTTGGAAAGGACAGGATGATGATTTCCAGTTCATAAGATATTTATCCCAAGACACGTTCATTCATCTGTTGCACATTTAAATCTCTGCCTTTAGCCGTTTGCTGGAGCAATATTGAATAAAAAGAGCATCTCTTTCTCATAACAGCTTCATTCCACACTGACTTACAACCAGTCACTGTGTAATCTAAAGCAGTAGAAACAAAGTGTGAGTTCAGGAAATCCTGCACCAAAGATGCAACTACCCAAGGGTGATTAATGGGAGTGTAGAGCCCAAATCCTGCAGGAGGAAAGAAAAAGAAAAGGCAAAGTAAGGTACTCTTCTTTGCAAGGAGTGTCTGTCTGCAAGCCTGCCTGGTGGCTGTTGAGGACTGACGTTCATGTGTTCAAGGCATGGGATGTAATCCTGGACTGGTCCAATGATAAATGAGTTTTGGTTGTTTTAAAGAAGAAAATAAATTGGAAGAATATGAAGTATCTTTGTAAGATTTGTGGACTGATTGAGCTAATGCAGTATGAGAAATCTTTAATTATAACAATTACAAAATTAATTACACTTAATTACAATAAAAATATTTTTGTGTATGTATTTGAATTAAAAAAGTACTTGGAAGTCATTCATCTCAGTTTGAGTGCTTTCAGGCATCTATTAGCTACCAATAACCTTCATTTTTAAGCAATACATGCAGTCATGCATGAACAGTTACATTCTGCAGTCTTTCATTTGATGGGATTTATTCACAGACATCCTACCTAGGATGGATCTTGTTCCTGGAACAGGTTACAGTTTGATCTAAACACTGTCAATTTGGGTTCAGATTGATTACTTCCAGTAAGGAGTTCAGTAACAAGTTCCTGAAACAAGAATGCTTTACCCTCAGAGACCACTATTCCAAATCTGTGCTTTCTCCTGCAGCTTCTGTGGAGGATGTGACTGTTTAATTGGGTTGTGATGGATGCTAAAGTTTTGAGGCAGTAAGCCTGATTTATTAGGAGCTTTACAGGCTAGTCCATACCTGCGTGTTTTGTTTTAATCTAAATATTCATAAGTTTCTCAAAAGATTTTTGCATTAACCATAGCATTTACTCCTGAATGATGCTCTTGATGTTAACATTTCTGTTCAGCAGTCTCATTAAGCCCTGAATTGGACCATTGGTCCTGGTTTCAGCTGGGCTGAGATGGAATTTTCTTCACAGTGGCTAGTATGGGGCTATGTTTTGGATCTGTGTTGGAAACAGTGTTGATAATATAGAGATGGGTTTTTGTTAAATAGACATGTTTTTGTTATTGCTGAGCAGTGCTTACACAGAGCCAAGGCCCTTTCTGCTTCCCGTGCTGCCCCACCAACTGGGTGGCTGGGCATGCACAGAAGCTGGGAGAGGACGCAGTCAGGACAGCTGACCCCAACTGAGCAAAGGGGTACTCCATACCGTGTGATGTCACACCCAGGTTACGAGGGGCTGGGGGAAAAGAAAAGGGGGTGGGGGGCTGAGGAGGGGAGGGAGAGGGNACAGTGTTGATAATATAGAGATGGGTTTTTGTTAAATAGACATGTTTTTGTTATTGCTGAGCAGTGCTTACACAGAGCCAAGGCCCTTTCTGCTTCCCGTGCTGCCCCACCAACTGGGTGGCTGGGCATGCACAGAAGCTGGGAGANGCTTGTGCACGCGGCTTTTGCATTCCCTATTGAGGTGTCTGTATCTGAACCCACGGGTTTTCTCACTTTGACTCTTCTGATTCTCTCCCCCATCCTGCTGGGAGATGGTGAGCAAGTGGCTGTGTAGGGCTCAGCTGCTGGCTGGGGTAAAACCACAATAATCATAAATTGCCTTTGACTAAGAGGCAAATAAGAAAGCAGATCCTTTAGCTAACAATAAGAGGTCAATAAAGTATTAATGTTTTACTTACTTCTGAGAAGCTTATTTTGTATTTTTTTTATTTTCCGAGTTTCCTATCTGTTGGTTGTTTGGGTTTCTTTAGATGCACGTGGTCTTACCACATAAAACTAAAATAATTTAAAATTATACTGACAATGTCTTCTGTCTTGTGCAGAAATTTTGCAGTATTTTAAGGGCTCTGCCTGGCTAATGCCTTTACGTGAGTTTTGCTAATCTGTGGTGCTAAGCAATAAGCTAAAGTGGCAGGGATCTTTGGGGAAAATCTTATATTCCCCAGGAAAAAATTCCAGCTCTGAATGATTGTCACAGTCCAATATGATTTCCTTATGCAAAATCATGTGCAACATGTATACTTTCTATTGTCTTAGCTGCCAAAATCATTGTCATACGTACCACTTTGGTCATCTGGAATAACCATTAACTGCAGCTAGGCATATTGCTAATTCCCCCCTGCAAAATCAATACAAGATCTTTGCCAAGACATAGTATCCCACAAAGTTGGCTTTCACATATTTTCACGATTGCCAGGAAGTTCTGATTGCCTCATTAGAATATTCTGGCCACCAGAAAATTTTTGTCAAGTGCCTTTATACCTCCTTGTCAAGTGTGTATGTAGGTTGGTATGTCATCTACCCTTACATCACAACCTACGCACTGTTGGTGCAGTGTTCCCAAGCAATGGAAACAGATTGCTCTAATCTTTCTGTGTGGAGAGATTCCTGTCATCTTCTATTTTCCTAAGTCACTTTTTAATTGTTTTAGAAAAGTGGCTAGAGCTCCCATCAATATTCAAGGCCCATTAGGTTAGGCAGTGCTTGAAATCTAATCTGACTCCTTGCTTAAGGCTCAAAATTTGGTATTTTTCTTCTTTCTTGTCTGTAGTCTGGGCTTCCTTCCTTCACCTGGCACGTGTACTGAGATACTTTACTTGCCAGACGTTTCTTACACACATAGCTAAATCCACTAGTCTTTCAAGAATTTACAGTGGAATATATATGTCTGCATGAGGAAGTTTGACTATAAGGCTTTAAAGCACGTCACTTCTGTTTGCATATTTTCTACCAGCTCATTCTGGAAAGACAAGTATTAATTCTGTGTAAAATTTGTTTTCAGAGTGAGGAATATGGATTTCACTTATCATTTCTTAAGTCATTGTCATAAAAACATTAGTTAAAACACATCGTAAAAACCTTCTCACATGAGCTTTGGAAGACCTGTTTTTCCAAATTGAAAGGATCCATTTTCCTTTTTGGTGATCTCAAAAAAGACCCCCACAAAACTGCTCTCAGGGCCTCTTGCTTACCTGCTATCTCCCAGCTACCTTTTCTTGCTTCAGAAGAACCTGTCTAAAATAATCTCATCTTTATTGCCATAGGCTTTCTTATTGTGTCTCCCAAAATCTTGATCAAGCATATGTTGTTTAAACTGGCTGAGGCCAAAGCTGCAAAGACGCAATGTGTTAAATGATTTTCAACAGATATTTATAATCCAATGCTAACTCTTTTGCTCTGTGACTCTGTATTTTATTTGGCAAGGAAACAGTAATGAAGATCAGAATGATAAATGCAGCAGATTATTAAGAATTTCTTAGATTTCCAAAGAAACAGAACTGGTAGGAAGCACAGATTGGTTCTTGCGAATAACTGTAGATTATACACTAGATATCTTTATTGATAGTCCAGAAGATATTCCATTGCCAGGCAGACCTCCAGGAACAGATATACCACAAAAGGGTAGGAACCCTTCTGCCTTCAAAGCATGCGTTAGTACTGTTCTTATCTGAATTTTTTTTCAAATAAAGGTTAAAACTCATCCCACTGTTGGTTCTTGCTGCCAAGACACTTTCAACACTGTGGACTCAAAAGCTGCGTGATGTACAGTGTTGGAAATCCTTGTTTACCTTCATTAAGTGTCCCCCCAGGAGCACACTGGCAACAAGGCAACAGAAATACTGCTTTCCTTTCTCTTTTCCAAGTTTTTTCACTTTTCAAATCTAAGGCACAATCTGCTTTCATTGTGAAGTTAGTTACATAGACTTTGATGTAGATTATTTTTGAAAAACTCATAAACTGCCAAAAGAGAAAGAGCCCACCTTCTTTCTTAGAAAGGGAGCAGAAACTGAGACATCACCCCTGTGTACCTGAACAAGCTATTTTATGCAGAAAGGAAAATAAGGGTGTTAACCTGCAAAGGTACCGCCTTCCCTGTCCTTCTGATCCCTTCCTGTACCCCATGTGTCCTTCTGTTCCAATAAGAGATTACCAGCAGATAATGACAGGTTCAAGAAACTGCCCTGTGCCCTTTCATTAATGATGCTTAATTTTCCCTTACTTTGTCTCATCACATTGTCTTGATTATGAGTGCCCTGGGGCCGGGTCTGTGTGTGGTTATATGTTTAGAAAGGCCCAAGCACACAGCCAGTGCTACCAGAATCCAACTGTTATAGTCATTTTTATTGTTCGTGATCAGCTTTGTAGGCTGGGAGTGATCAGGCTGTTCTGTATTTGGCAGGAAGTTCAAGAGGGAATAGGCTGGGAAACTGCAGGTAGTCCCCCAGCCTGACCTTCTCCTCAGAGACTGAGCCATCAGCCTGGTGTCTGTGGGACCAGAACAGCTCTGCTTTGACTGCTGTGCTGTTTGAGATACATAGAAAACTTCTTCTCCGAGACAAGCTAGAGTTTGGGGATTTTCAAAAAATGTCATGATATTTCACCTTGAAATGATGCATTTTACACAGTTTTGCAGAACTGTCTTGAGTATTCTTGCTGGTATTTTCATCAGTTTAGCTATGGATCTTCATTTGAGTCCTCCAGGAAAGTCTGGGAGCAGATATCCTGACAGCTGAATACTCCCAGAATTTTTTCCTGGATATTCATTATTTTATTTTATTTGGTGTTTTAAACTATTGAGTGCTGTGTTACTGCTGTATTCTTGAATAGTCGCTGCCTCCTAGTCAAAACACAGATGCATGAAAGGCCTTGTAAGCAGTTTGTAAAGAGATGGGTTGGGTTCTGAAATTATATTGACAGTCTTAGGATACGTATCCTGTGCCTAAGGCTTGATCTTGCTTCAGTTAAAGTAACATATACCAGGGATTGTAGGACTTGGTTGCCTTCAGTCTCAAGGTGACCATGGGTTCACCAGGCAGAAAGGGTCCTTCTCGTCTGAAGATCTTATGAAGACCATGGCCAAATTCCTGTCCAGCAGTCACCAAAACACATAACTTCCAAACAGTTATTAAAGCTTTATGATATACCATGTGTTAGGCATAAGTATGTGATGTTAGACTGCAAGAAGAGTAAGAAGCAACCAGTCATGTGAGGGCTCTTCTCAGATGTAGGTCTTTATCTCCTACACTCAATCCACCTGATTCAGAGGCAGAAAGAAGTCCTCCAAAGGGTACAGGGGCAGAGCACGCAGCCTTGAGAAGGACTGGGACGAAGGAGGAGTCAGGAGGGGTGGACAGGCTTCCCTGGCAGTCCAGGAATCTCCAGCTGCAGTTAAGCACTGTTTATCCAAGCGTCGTCCTTCTTCAGAAGCTTATGTGGACACACCTCCTGCATTTCATATTGATCTCATTTATTTACCCATTCTTATGCATTCAAACTGCTGATTTGAAAACTTGTCATTTGTTTAGGAACATTCTCTGGGGACAATTAATTGAAACACAGCAAGTTTTCACTTTTCTGAAAAAATAGTGCCACATAAATATCCTGGGCCATATTCCAGTTTCTCTTAACTTTTTGCATGCTGCTACATTCCTAGAGCTTAAAACTCTGAAATATAGACTGCTTATGCTAGTGCTAATGTGACTACTGATGAGATGCAACAACCCACATCGATTCTGCATTTATCATTATTCCCTGCTGATGAGGCAAATGTGCATCTACAAATAGCTGTGTGCCTGCTCCTGCTTTACAAAAGGAAGGACAGGGGAATTTTTCAAGTGTTGGGGTCCATTTTAGGGAGGAAAAAGTCAGCTCTTAGTAATAGCCTCGGCCTTGAGAAGCGGCATTGTTATATAACTGCAGAATAGTAGGAAAAGAAACAAAAGTGCACAGCATGCAATGATGATGACCTGTAATTAAAATTTTTAAATTGCATTGTGCTCTGTGTGCTGCTCAAGGAACAAAGCTCTTGGTGCCTGAATGAAGTACGGTGCGATGAAGGCACATGGTGGCTGACAGCACTGGCGCGCGTCCAGCTCACCATGGAGCACCAGCCTGCACTGAACTGCAAACAGCGCTTCGCCCAGCTTTTCTTCCAGCTTGTAACTCTGCAAAGCTCAGAGGTTTCTCACCGGTTCAGTTTCACATCAGACAAATCCAGCAGGTTTTGGCTGATGTGACTTTGAGCAAACACAAAAACCGAAATGAAACTCAGGAGACTAGAAAGAAAATGTTTATGTCAAGCCCCAGCAAACCAAAACATGGCAATCTTCAACAACTGTCTCTGTGAAATCGTTTCTGAGACCACACCACCAGTTAAAAACATGATAAATCTTTTACAGCTTATTAATATACGCATGATTCACAGTTGCCTTGTAGATGTGTACAGAAGCCAAATTCCCTACAGAACAGTAATGTGTTGGCTATTTTATTTCTGGTTTATATCTTTTTACCCAGCATAAGGACAAAACCAATCCTCTGCAAGGAGGGCAATTTCCACCAATGACAAGTGGAAGAGAAAGCTCTCAGCCTGACCTACATTTCTGTGGGCCCTTGCATCCACTTTTTTTTTAGTACTCCATACAGTTTAGTTTAGTGAAACCAACTTTTCAGGAAACATCATGTTTTCTGTATCCAAGCACACAGAGTGTTGTGAAATGTCGTGTTTACCATGTTCAGGAGTACTGGGACTCTCCAGGCTTCAGCAAATATACATTGTGGTTAAAAACAAGAAAATTGATGTAGGCAGAAAAACAACTTGTGAAGGTGTAAGAAAGAAAGAGAAGGGGTAGAGGCAGAGAGGACAGGATGAGAGTCTGAAATGTGTTTTGTGTATGCACAGTATCCAAACCTTCCAACGTAACCCTGTGTTGCTGTGCTCAATAACTTTTGCTTTTTAACGCTGCGCTCTTTGCTAGTTAGCAATGTTGAAGAGGAAAAGGCAGAAGGAAAATTCATCATAGAATATCTGGAATTGGAAGGGACCCATAAGGACCATCGAGGCCAACTCCTGGCCCCACACAGGACCAGCCCCATCAGAGCAGATGACTGAGAGCATTGTCCAGGCGCTTCTTGAACTCAGCCAAGCTCGTTGCAGTGACCACTGCCCTGGGGAGCCTGTTCCAGGGCCCGACCACCCTCTCGGTGAAGAATGATGTCCAACCTAAACCTCCCCTGTCACATCTTCATGCCGTTCTGTATTATACAGGTTTTGAAAAACTTGCATCAGGCTTCAGTGAGGGTATTTCACATAATGGACTGAAGCCTTTAATTCTCAGCTGATTTTACATCTTCATAGTGGTCCTGGGCTCTGTTAAACTTGGTTGAACTTTGGACTTTGTGGAAACTTCTGAGAAAAGAGAGGAAGCGATAATAATAAGTCTAAGAGACTTCAGTCCTCCTGTGGTCCCTGGGACTGTCGGGACAGGTTTATTACACAGTGTTACCTTGGGTCTGTCTGAGTGCTGATGTTTTCCAACCAGTATTTATGCTACCCGCAGATCACTGGGGTGCAGTGTTCCCCAGCCACAACCTGTCATGCCCCGGCTGGCTGACAGCCTGTGTGTTACTTGAACCAATAGCAGTGAAATCATTGCATCATTATCTTCAGGATGTGTTACCAACTCACGTAAGCACAGAAAGTCCCAGACAGGTTTGCATAGCCTAAGCTAAAGTCTGTGCCAGCACATCTTCACAGCTTAACAGATTAATTTAGGTTTGGTTCCATATGTATGTTTACAGCCTCCACATCCTGACTGTAATAAAGACCTACCTGTAAGTCAAGAAAGATTGATTTTGTCTGCTTGTCATCTCCCATAACTGAGGAGGACCTTATATAACCGATCTAATCTAAACAAGCTTTTCTCCATCCACCTCAGTCATTAAAAGGAGCAACATAACATATATGTGAAGGAAAAAGTACCTTTATAATTAAGATTTAGCCCAGTCTTTATGTTCGTTAATATTCAAAGTAGAAATAAACGAAACTTCCCACTTTGCTTTGAAACAGCCTCCCAAAGACCTATCGTAACTCATGCTTGGCCTTGCGGCTACTCAAATTGGCAGCATGGATCTACATTTGTCCATCTGTGTTCAGGTCTTAATGACCATCCCATGCTATGATGGTAGTATGGTACCACCTCTGGAACATACCATACTAGTGTATGGTAGCACAGAGCTAGTGGGAAAATTTCTGATTAAAAGCAAGTTTTAAGTGCTTCATAAATATTTTCTACTTATATTCTACTGTAAGCCTGAGACATAAGTAACTCTTGAGTTGACCACTTCTGATTCCAGATATGATGAAGTTGAATAAATGCTTATTTTCAACAAATGACAGGTTCTTTGCTAATCTTTGCATGGCTCTGATTTCTTCTTCCAAGCAAATATGGGGTTTTTGCAATAGTATTCCAGAGCTGGTGCTTATTGCTGATTGGGTTTTTCTTGTTGTTACTACTGCTTCTATCATTATGATCATTATTATCAGCCTTGCTATTATAATTATATTGTTATTATTACTTACTATAGCATTCTTCAATCATAACACATCAAGAGTAAGACCGAGTCATTTCAGAGAGATGCCTATGGTGGAGATGCGCTTTCTTGCTTGGTAGGGAAGTCTCTGACAATCATTTCATAGAAAACCTGTCATTGATCATAAGATGAAAGCAGGGAATAAAAGGGACAACTTTTACTTAGCCTGTATGGGGAGACAATCAAAGAAAATGTGGCAGAAGTCTCTAGTCAGAAGAAGTATTTGTTGATCACTAGATACCGTTAAAGTCATATTTATCTGTAAAAGAAGATGAAAATCTTATAGAGTCTTACTTTGGCCAGGCAGTGACATTGTGCAGGGCCTTGACTCAGACAAGCTGAGTTTGGTTTTATTTTTAGTTAAACAGTGCACTTTGGGCAGATCGTAGGATCTATTCCCATTTGTTTGACAGAGAGCTCGAATCAGGGGCCAGTATTCTAGTTCTTGAGATTAAGACCTTGGCACAGGTCAGCTAGTGGGTGGGTCAGAAGCTCTGTGTGAGCACCTAAATCATATATGGGCCCTGTTGGAAAGAGAATAGCAGGATTACCATCTTGATATGGGACTGACTAAGAAAGGTTGAGAAAGATACCTGCCCTAAGTGGGAAGAGTGTTTATAATGTACACTGGGTACAGCCTACTCTTAAAATTTTTGAATTTGACAAATGTAGTAAAACATAGCACTTACAAACCAATATACACTTTTCAATCATTAGTGTAAAAAGAGATTTAAAAAATTGCTGGCTCTGCCAGACATCTTCTCAAACCATCATTAACTGATTCATGGTGCTATGTCAGAAGTTGTTACAGCAGGAGAAATTTAGAAGAACAGGTAAGAGTGTTTCTGGGCATACCTGGTAACACAAGTTCCATTTCCACTTGGTCACATGAGCCTTCTGTCAAGGTTTAAACACTTTTATACACATGGTTTCCAAACTGTCTTCCACCATGGCCGCGACCGTATCAAAGAGTAAAAACTACTAGTTGACAATTTTGTCTGGCTGTGGCTTAGAAAAGTCAGAATCATTGGGCAGATTTAATGAGGTCCCTTTTCAGTACTTGCATTAAAAAACAGTTGTGCTCTACAAGAAATGCTCATAATGAACCTTTGCCATTAGTCTAAAAATGTTTGGGAATCTGTCTTCTTCCAACAACCACTACTCCTTTTGAAATGCAACATCAATTTCCTCTGCTTTTTAAGGCTTAAATTCTGCAAATACACAAATGTATATTCATGTTTATTAATGTATATATTTAAATGCATATATTTAAATAGGTGTATAAATGTATATTGTATATACATTTTATGAGCATATATATAAACATTTATACATATGTACATGTATATACAAATATATAGCTGTGAGTAGCTCCTTAGGAGTCAATAGAATTAGTCACTAAGTTAAAGACAGTCAAGAGCTGAAGTATTTTGATAAATCAGATCCTCAGCCTGATCCAGATGATAAAAGTATGGGGTCAGAATTATTTACAGCAGAGAGTTTGCTGGAGCAGAAAGTTTCAATTTTTGTATCCATTTATCTTATACACACTTTTTTCTGGAGTTGGAACCTTCCAGTGAAAGTGAAATAATAATGAAGACATATACAGTCATGTATATTTATATTTCCTAGCAGACCATATGTTCCATATATACATTTCTATTTGCTTAGAAAATACACTAATATGTATATACACACACACACATACATGTGGAACAGAAAATGAGATAACACTGAAGTGTGAACCTGTTTTAAGGCAACTTGGATATTAAGTTCTCTGGACACATTTATATAGGAGTCAACTTATACTATTCTCCATCTTTGTCTGTTATACTCTGGTACCAGAATAGCAAGCTGCCACGTGGTGTTTTATAGTGCCTGGAGATAACATGAATTTATAAGGGTGTTCTATGGCCGTAAATGCCCATAAGTATTTAACCATCAGTTTAGATGGTCATTCAGCTTCTCCTCACAGGTTACGCTGGAACCATAAACAGAACATAGTAGCAATAAATAAAACTAATAAAACCAGAACGGTGAGAATCCTAGTGTAGGCCCTGTGTAAACAGAACACTGCGTGCACTCCTGCAGGATTAACAGCATTCAGAAACACCATTTAATAAATACTCTGCCACTACGAAAATACTCTGTGACCACCATTTTAGGTGATTACTATAATGGCGGAGGTGTCAAATAATGTCATCCCAACTGTGCCTATGTGTTTCTTCAGGCACCAAAATAGCTTTGAAAATCTGATTTTGGGGAATGAATTTAAAAAGAAAAAAAAATACTTTGATACCTTCCCATCAAGCTAAGTACTCAAGTATAATATGCAGGTACTAAAGAAAGCTTAAAAATTCCAGGGTGGGTGCCTAATCACATCCTAGAGGGGCTATGCCTAGTTGTAAAATTTCTGAGATCCCTGAGCTGCCTGAACCCTGCTTCAGCCACGACACCCAGCATTAAAAATGCTTTCGCTGCTTAACTTTATGCAGGGCCCAGCTGACAGATGCATTCAGAGCACAGGGATGGGACTAGTCCTGACACAAAAGGCAGCCAGAAGCAAGACTTTCTGCCTGGCTGGTATGATTGAACACCTTAGTGTAGTTAATTACCAGTGAGATGAATACAGAAGACTGATTTTTAATTCTTTTCTTCTTGATTTGGGAGACAGGGCACGAATATGACTCCCAGGGAAATATCTAATATCCTGCTATAGCCTGTCTTTGTCTTGCTTCCTGCTCTGTTTAAAGCTCAGTACAGTATTGTCCTACTCCAACAAACACTTTAAGTTTCCTTCTTCAAGCTCGGTTTATGCCCTGTGTGGGAATACAGCCCAGACAGGTTTTGTCGCAGGGGACAGGCACAGAAGAGACACAGGGGCCAGGCACAGCCCCGGCAGGAGACACCAAACGAGTACGTGCCTGTCCCCCCGCACCACGTCCAGGAGCACACATCGGACAGCCCATACAGATCAAGGGAAAGCCGATCTACCAGAAGTGGGATTTGCAGAAGATACTCTGCTGAGGTCAGGTCTGCCAGAGGAGATGGTAAATACTTTTCCTTATGACTAGGGCACCTGTGTTCACATTGCAACCATTTTCCTCAAAACTCTTTCTCCCAAAGAGGTACTTTCATCCAGTCTCTCAAAGTGCCGGTGATGGCAGCCATACTTGCATAATACCTTAGTTGCTAGTTTTAAACCACAGATCGCTTGGAAGCAAATAGTTGTCTTTATAAACTGTTGTCACCAAGCAGACTTGGAGGGGATCTAAGACCAGGTCAGCCGAAGAGGCAGGGCACAAAAGAAAGCATGTTTCTGCAGCCCAGTGCCTGGGAGGAAGTCACAGATTTTGACCTCTGCTCCTAGGACTCTTTCTGTACTTGCCATTTAACGATCATTAAGTTTGGTGCCGATGGGGAAGGAGTTAAGTGCTGAGTGAAAGCAGACACATCTGACAAGGACAGAAATGAATGAAACAATGTAGGGCACGCTCGCGTGTCTCTGTGTGCGTGTGTGTGCGCGTGCTTGTGTAGGTGGGGTTATTACCTGTGATGGGACTGGTGTGGTGCCGTTGGAAACCCAAGGCAGAGTGGAGGGCTTTGTATCTTTGAACAGGGGCTTGGTAGGGACAGTTGTAATGCAAATTAAATTGAAACATAGTTGGAGTTTTTATTTTCCTACTAATTACTTGGTGAGTTGTTAGACGGCCAGCTAGTGGGGAAGTGGGAGAGAGGGAGAAGAGGAGGGGTAATGCATCACTTTACGGGCCAAGAGATATGTCCTGTTGAGTTGAACTTAATATTGCATGCACCTCTTACTCAAAACGTGAACTGCAGACCAGATTAGATCAGGGAATGTTAGCCACGTCCAGTGCAAAATATGTTTTGTTTTGTTTGGTTTCTTTTAAAACAGAGAGAGGGAGCATAAGTTCAGGGAGGTAAGTGAAAGTTCAGTGAGATTTCTCCACATTCATTAAACCTGAGTTCATAGTTGAGCTATTGAGTCACATACAGATGAGGATCTTGCCTGGTCAGTTAAAAAAAAAAAAAAAAAAGAAAAAAAGAAAGAAAGAGAAACCCCAACCCCTTCCCCCTGTAAGTTCCTTGATGTTCAGTAGGTGTGGTTGGGCGAAGACAAGCCAAACCAATACCAACAGCTGCATGGAATCTTTCCACGACTGAAAGGTGAATAATTAACTGCAGCCCCTCAGGGGGAGGTGAGTCACTACCCCGATTTAGAGTTATGTTATCTTGTAATGAACAATAAGAGGGAAATCTATACATGTCCTGACAGTTCTAGTGAGACATTGATGATCTGTGCCCAAAAAACCTCAGGAAGGGAGTTGATCAAAATGCACCTCTAAGAAAATCACTGATTTTGTACATACAACTCATCAGTGGTTCAAGATAATTTTTTCCCAAGAAGATGATTTTTTTCTAGGCATCTGAAATTTCCTGAGTGTGATGCTGATGCTTAGATAAGAAGGAAAAGAATGTGTTGGTTTTAATTGGTAACGTTGTGCCAGTATCTAAAATCTGATACAATCAGGGTGGGAATTAACCTACTTTTCTGAGTCCGGTCATGCTCATACTGTTGCCTCTGGACTTTTGGGATGAAGGGAGGGGTCCACAAAAGGCAAATATAAAAAATAAGCCTGCTGTTAGGTGACTTAAAAACCTCCTAACAGGGGGGAGGAAAAAAAAAAAAGGAAAACCCAGGGAAATACAGGCTTGTCAGTCTCACTTCTGTGCCTGTCAAGATCATGGAGCAGATCCTCCTGGAAACGATGCTCAGGCACATGGAAAATAAGGAGGTGATTGGTGACAGCCAACATGGCTTCACTAAGGGCAAATTGTGCCTGACAGCTTTGGTGGCCTTGTGTCACAGAATCACAGACTATTAGAGGTTGGAAGGGACCTTGAAAGATCATCTAGTCCAACCCCCCTGCCAAGGCAGGACCACCTAGAGCACATCACACAGGAAAGTGTCCAGTCGGGTTTTGAATGTCTCCAGAGAAGGAGACTCCACCACCTCTCTGGGCAGCCTGTTCCAGTGCTCTGTCACCCTCACAGTGCAAAAGTTTTTCCTTATATTAACATGAAATGTATGATGGGCTTACAGTGTTGGTGGACAAGGGAAAAGTGACAGATGTCATTTACCTGGACTTGTGCAAAGCATTTGACACTTTCCCACATGATACCCTTGTCTCTAAATTGGAGAGACATGGACTTGGCAGATGGACTTGGCAGTGAATAAGGAACTGGCTGGCTGGCCACCCTCAAAGAGTTGTGGTCAATGGCTCAATGTCCAAGTGGACATCAGTGATGAGTGGTGTTCCTCAGGGGTCAGTATTGGGACCGACACTGTTTAACATCTTTGTCGGTGACATGGACAGTGGGATCGAGTGCACCCTCAGCAAGTTTGCCAACACCACCAAGCTGTGTGGTATGGTCGACTCGCTGGAGGGAAGCAATACCATCCAGAAGGACCTTGACAGGCTTGAGAGGTGGACCCATGCAAACTGCATGAAGTTCAACAAGGCCAAATGCAAGGTCCTACACATGGATTGGGGCAGTCCCAAGCACAAGTACAGGCTGGGTGGAGAATGGGTTAAGAGCAGCCCTGAGGAGAAGGACTTGGAGGTGCTGGTTGATGAAAAGCTCAACATGAGCTAGCAAGGTGCATTAGTAGCCCAGAAGTCCAATTGTATCCATTGCTGCATCAAAAGAAGTGTGACCAACAGGTTGAGGGAGCTGATTCTGCTCCTCTATTCCACTCTCATGAGACCCCAGCGGGAGTACTGTGTCCACCCCTGGAGCCCCCAAACAAGGACGGGGGGGCTGGAGTGAGTCCAGAGGAGGCCACAAAGACAATCAGAGGGCTGAAGCACCTTTCCTCTGAGGACAGGCTGAGAGAGCTGGGCTTGTTCAGCCTGGAAAAGAGAAGGCTCCAGGGAGGTCTTGTAGCAGCCTTACACTACCTAAGGGGGACCTACAGAAAAGCTGGAGAGGGGCTGTTTTCAAGGGCCTGGAGTGATAGGACAAAGAGGTCATGGCTTTAAGCTGAAGGAAGGTATATTTAGATTAGGTATTAGGAAGAAATTCTTTACTGTGAGAGTTGTGAGGCACTGGAACTTAAAGGCTGGTCTAAACTTGACAAATCTTTGCATACATTAACTGTGTCCATGTGAGAAAGGCAGTATAAATTGATGTTCCTCATATGAAGGAAAAAAGACGGGAGCCATTGGCTCCTGCTCCTGCACAAGGCACAAGCCAGTGCCCTTGCTGCTTCTTTTAGGACTGCAGTCTCTTTGTTAAGATTTTAAGAGCTCTGCAGACAATTCTTTTTCAGAAAATGGCTGGTAGAAAATACTCATGGATCGTTCTTTGCTAAACTGTGCAAAAGACAAGTGACTCTGCTGTGCCTTCTTCTCCCTTCCAACTAAAATGTTGATAGATCTGATATGACTGTTTCCATCTGGGGATTCAGGACTAATTAGCTCCACAGCATGACAGCCATAGAGGAACATCATCCTCATTTGTCATGTCATTATATGATGCATCCATGTTCTCATGGAAGGCACACCTCTTGGGTTTTTTCTTTCCTCCAGCCAGTTTAGCAGTAGCATTTAGTGACTCACCAGGGAGCTGTGTTTGTGTCTTCTCAACAAAAAATGAAGCCAGCTCCCCATGCAAAGGGAAGCAAGTGACCCAAGTGAGTGGAAGAGGCTTTTCTTAGACTTTAGGGAGGGATTAAAAGAAGAATAAAACTTGTGAAAAATTATTTATACTATGCTGATTTCCAAGGAGTCATGCTCCATCATTATCTCAGTAAAGAGTGTTTACAGACAGTACACAATGAAATATGTAATTCCATAGGAAAATGGGAATGAAAGAGGAAATTAAGGAACATGAACAGCAATAGTCTGAATCAAAGCTGCTCATCAGAACTTAATCCTCATTTGTGGGTATTAATTTTGATGACTGTATTGCTGCCTAATTAGCAACTATAAAAGAGAAAACTTTCCCACATGCTCTGCCATGCTCCATCCAGGGTCAACAGACTGTCACTGGGCATGTTTTAATTATTGCTTTTTTATCATCATATCTTCAGTTCATTACTGCAGATGGTTTAAATCTGCTGCAGAAATCCTGTGATCAGTTGTAATTATTTTTTTTCCCATGAAAATGAGAGTAGCCAGTGCTTAGAAATGGAAGCTAGAATGCTTGGGAGTGATTCAGGAACAAACAAAAAATTTCTATTTTAGAGTAGAGCAGACGAGAGTGCAGAGGACTTCCAGGACAGATACGCATCTTAGTAGGCTTCACAAGGGTAAAGCAAGATACCTCTAAGAAGTTTTGCTGGTGAAGGGAGGAAGGGAGGGAGAGAAGGACGGAAGGACGGACGGACGGACGGACGGAAGGAAGGAAGGAAGGAAGGAAGGAAGGAAGGAAGGAAGGAAGGAAGGA
>VWZZ01003487.1:46958-91850 GCA_013399095.1 Psophia crepitans | reverse complement strand
GTAGGAGTTGAGCCAAAAAAAAAAAAGGGAAAAAAAAAAAGATGGTTGAAGTTTTCAGTCATTTAAGGGATTTAGCCACATGCTTCACATTAATGTGAGAGCGCTGCTCTGGGATACAGATCTTAAGAATGGGAGATTTGTTCCTGAACTCCATCCAAATCGTATTGTAACTAGGGTATGAAATGAGATGAGTTAGCCTTCCACAGGGGTAAGTCCAACTGAGAAAAACTGTTTCAAAACTGTGAAGGCATTTTAAAGGAAAGTTGCTTATTGTTAAGTCAAAGCCTGTCCAGCTGGTAAATATAATTGTATTAGGCTGTAATTATATACATTTTAACAAAACATACATGTATGGCGAAGGAAAAAAAAATCTTCTTTTTTTTTTTATGAAAGCATACCGTCAATATAACTTAGATCAGTATCAAAACCAATAACACAATCTCATATGGCACTTCCCCCTGCCCCCCCCCCAGCTAAATGGCTCTTATGTACTCTTAAAACCCACATGATATTTTAAATACCAATAATGGGTACTAGATGGAATGATAGTTGCAGAGTACAAACACATGTAAGAGAGTTGCTTTTGACAGTATAGCAAGAGACAGCATAAGAGGAAAAACTTTATTAATATCAGAAAGATACAGTGAAATATTTAATGCACACGTGTTTGGGATGAGAGTTGGGATGAGGATCCAGATGCTCAGCTGGTGAATGTTGATGCAGCTCTGTTCAAATCAGTGGGACTATGCTGATTTACATCATCTATGGATTTTGCAGCTGATTTCGATATGCATACAAACTTTAAAGTTATCTGGACTTACCTGCCCTCTACTCTCTGGAAACAAGGCTGGAAGTCTGGTGCTATAAGGATTCTCGAGGAGATCTCTTGCATTTCTGTGGACTAGAAACATGATGAAGACAAGTATTATTGTGGTTAGGACAGTATTTCTACATTTTCCTAGCCCCGTGGGAAATCAAAATGCACACTAAAAGCAAATAATTAACCTAACTTTGTAAGCCTTCAAGAAGAATTCATTCTTGTGTGATTCAAGCTGTATTTTATATGAATCAGTGTTCCCATCCCTACTTAAACGTAGACGCGTTATTTCTGTGGTCTGGAAGCTGAGATCAGATTTCACCCATAATGATTTTAGCTGCCACACAGCTCATCAAAATTGCAATTATAAATACCAGTGTTTTTCTTTTTCTGGTATGTAGACTGCATCATACAAGATCCTGCCAAAAGATGCAAAATTAGCACTGTGATGGATATACTTGTGCAACCTCAAGGGAAGGACAATTAGGGAATGAAGAAAAAGAGGAGAGAGGGAGTTGTCACTGCTCGAATGACCAAAAGTCTAAATCATTTTTATATCCATCTCCTGCAATCAGGGCTTTTGGTTCTGCAAAGCCTTTGCACGGAGACACCAAGCAGCAACCTTAAGGAAGGTTTGCATGTAGCGAGTTTGGAGTGGATTAACAACTGTCCACTAATGTTCACAGGTGTAATGAGTGCAGTGACAAAAATGCCAGATTTTGCTTCTGTCTTTCTCTTTCTTCCTTAAACAGCATGCTGCTTGTGTGTCCCTACAGAGCTTCAGCACTGAATGCATCAGGCCAGAGTTAGGACAGGTATCGAAAATCACTTGGAGGCTGTCTGTCAACAAGAAGCAGTTGTAATGTTTCTCTCCTGTTTACATTCTACCTGTGCTGGCTTGTATTAGAATTAAATCTCCATTGAATCTATGACAGGTGTAGCAAACATACTGTAAATAATACCAGACTCCTTAGCGTTCTCGCTACAGATGGAGGATAGATAGGGGAAGCATGAGTGGATCAGACCGACATACCTGGAAGTGCAGCGCTATTGATCCTGCCTGCAGCTTAGGGCTGGTCCAGGGACGGCTCAGTTCCTCATTCCATTCTGTGTGGAAATCAAATATACATTTCCCATCTGTTCTTTTTGAAGCAGTAGCTTTATTTTGACAGTGCTTTGAACCGTCTCCCAATCTGCATGAAAAATTCCGCAGCGTGCTCTGTTTAATCATGCTCAGAGATTTTTGGGAAATAGCTCTGATTAGTTCCAATATCATTAGGATTGGTAGGGCTGTGCTTTTACATGTAGAATATATAACTTTTCCAGATGCACAGCCTTTTATAAAATGACCAACTACACCATCAGTAGGGAAGACAAGAGAACAGAGAAGAATGTTTATAAAGATTTTAACCTCTAGAAAAATAAAGATATCTGTGAGTCCTCAACTCAGCTGCTAAGTTTCCAGTCCAGATGGGAGACAGACTTACAGGACACGGTTCTGGAAAGTTTTAGCACTAGCTGAAAGGCTATGAGGAGTTTGATTTACTTACACTGTAGCTAATGGAAATTAGAGGCATGGGACACAGTTTGTTGCATTTTAGGAAGAACAAGTCTCAACTACAATTTGTCTGAAGACTTCAGATTCTCACTAAAAGTATTTGTGTAATGTCTGGCTAGCCAAGTAGTTTCAGATGTTAATTGAATTCAGCAGCTCTATTAATGCAGTCAGAAGGTAAAATAGTAGAGATGCAAGGGTTCAGATATATTGTATTATCTCAGTAAACCAGAGGACACAAGTTATTGCATATGAAATAAAGTTATGTTTTTCACTACAATTTTACTCCTTGCTTCTTCATGATGACTGTACCAGCCAGACTGTGGAAATGCAACCAGCACTTCCATTATCTGGATTTTGTCTACACCGCAGAGAGTTTTGTTTGTTTTTTGTTTTAAATAATTGGATGCTATTAAGTTGGTTGTAAAAAAATGGTAATTTGTCTATTAAAAGTCACTGAACATTTTTTCCCTCCAAATCAAAGTAATTATAGGAAAATGTGAATATTTTATGTGTGCCTGCCTGCTTTCCTTTCATAAGCAATTGTTTAAAACATAGAAGTTCTATGTGGTAATTCTGTAAGCCGTTTGATATGCTGCTACATAAACTTGTGATTGAGAAATCAATTAATTGTGGCCTAGACAGATTAAAATGGGTTGACTGATAAGCACTAACCTACAACTGTAATCAGAGGATCACTGTTCCTTCTGAAGTCTCTCTACAGTCTATTCTTTGTTCCCCTCTTATTAGGTATCTTCTATCATTAATCTGAAGTGAAACATAGAATTCCTACTGTCAAAATTTATAGCCCATGCAAATATGGAGCAGTCGTATATGACAAAAAGAGAGAATTCATTGATGCAGATAAATTCAGAATTATTTGGTGCTGCATGGGCTAGAAAACTGTATGTATACAGCCATGCATGTATGAAGGAGAACATAAACCGAATTTAAAGGAGATGAAGACTGTAAGTTTGAAAAGCAGCAACCTAAAGAAGATACTATGTGATCTTGAAAGAAAATCAGCTGTTGGGATAGACAGCAGCATCCCAGTTACCTGCCTGGGCAGGCTGCATACCTTTTGTGAATGACAGAAGAGAACCGCTACTACCGCAGCCTTACCCGCCGAATGGCTGGGGCGGGCGTGCACGTGCAGAGCGAGTCGGCTGAGACAAGCAGGCACGAGAGTCTGGAGATGCGGGGGAGCGCCGGGCAGCTGCGCACGCAGCAGAGCTGGGAGGCTCTCGCACCCAGCAGCATTAAGCTCCTGCTCCCGTGCGGCTCCCTGGCTAAACTCCGGTTGTGTGACTTGTACCAAACGGTTGCGTGGCTTCGGGGCCGCCCGGAGAGGGGACGCTGGGGGACACATTGCCCTCCTGCCCGTGCAACCTGCCCGGCCTGCAACTGGCTCTCAGAGACAGCCCTCAGAGACAGCACTGGAGGGCCACAAACTGAAGTTCTCCCCCAAGGCTGCAGGCAACTCACAAGCCACGGCCTGAGGTCTCCCACAATATCAAAAGTAGTAATTTAACCCTTGCATGTATTACTAAAGGAATCTCCCGCAGGAAGTTATTTTATTTTGTGTGAAATGAGTGTGCCTGGGTTTTGGAAAATCAAGCGGGACTCATATCACCTAATTTAGGTCATCCACAAGGAATTACTCACTTTGGGTTTCCTTACAATAATGAGTGAGAAATAGGCACTTTTACGGTGTGATTCATTTAGGGCAGATTTCTGAAAGCTGTATCAGATGAATTTCATCCTGAAAGTGACTGTCTCTCTCCAGTGACAAACAGGGACTCTTGAGTGAGTAGTCCAGATTTGGTCAGTTTGTTCCCACCCACTGGGTCTTCTCCAGTGTAGTCTTCTCCAGTGTACACAATAATGAAAAAAAACCAGACGTGGATATTTCATGGAAGGTTGTAGAAAGAGTCATGAGATTGAATAGATAATTGGGAAATTTGTTTTATATTGAAGGAATGTAGGAGCCCACACTGTTCTGCTTAACCAAAATAAAATTAAGAGTCAATCTGATCATATTCTGTAAATCCATAACATACCACCAACCATTAGCTCTTCAGTCTAATAGACATCAGTGTAAGAAGCTGCATTAGAAGACAGCAGAAATTCAGAATAGAAATAAACACACTCTTAACAGTGAAGCTAATTAAAATGGCAACAGTTTAGCAAAATTAATCAAATATTAACATCACGTCTTTCTGCATCACATAAAACAAGGAACGCAACAGGAAAAGACACAAATTAAATAAGCGCTAAGTGCTGGGCAGGGAAAAATGATGCTATTACATATCACCACCTGGGAAATTCTAAGTCAAATCTCAATGAGCTCAGGCCACAGTTTTTGGAAGTTTACCTGCTGGACCTCTTTTCTAATACTGAAAGGGCCATTTTACTGTTCTGGACAGAAAAGCCTTGTCTAGAGGTGTGAGCCCAAGTCAGTGAGCCAGAAACACTTTGTGTCTAATCCAGTTTTGTCTCTAACTCCTTCTGTTGCCTTGGGCAAGTCACTTAAACCCTAAGCTAAGAACATTAAAAATTTAAGAGCTATATTCATGCAAAGTATTTTTATTTTCAAAAACCTGATCTGTCAAAAGCCATCAGTACAAGCAGTAAAGAGAAGTCCAGCCTTCCAAGACTCATAAGGAATTTTGGGAAGTCACAAGCAATGGTAAAGCCAGAGTATGTCTGCAATTCATGGAGAAGGGGATTTTGAATCTATCTAAGCAGGTTGGGACTTACACTTGAACTCATTAAGTTTTACTCACCTGATACAAGATCAGATATTTACTCAGCAGAGTACATAGTGAAGTTTTGTGTAATGAGGGGAAAAATCCTACAGCATGTGGTTGTCATTCCAATTGGATGAAACATAAAAATTATAAACCTGCCATGGGTACACCAAAAAACTGGAACAAAGACTGACTCTTGAAAGCTTTAATATCCTCCCACCAGGAAAGAATTAGAAAGAGTTGAGCTAGATTAAACATAATAAACTAAATTCTGCTCCTGATTACATGCATGTAAATCTGAAATAACATAACTTAAAGACATATTTGGGACTTAAATTGGTGTCTCTGTGAGCCTGAATTTTGGCCAGCTTATATTTCAGCTGGGAAGAAGAAAACATGTTTATAAAATCTGAGCAGCCTACAGTTTATCTGCCTTTAAAAAGACACACACTGTGTTCAAGTCGGTAACAGACTTCCAGCCGTACTGAGACGCTGAAATGTACTGAGTAACATATATTGACAGCAGCGTATAGTCTGGTAGCTGGAGCAGCTTATTATGTTCTCCCGTCTCTATCAGTGCCAATTCAAAGGTGTCTGAGTAAGACGATAATACATATAGATTGTGCTGAGCTTTACGAAAGGACATATTTTTCTCAGAAAACAGCTAGCAGACACAGCTAGGTTAGAAATAGGAGCAATAGCTAGGAGCGTGCACTGTTTTCATGGCCTGCTTCAAGCATCTTGTCTGAGCAAATCCCGGCGATTCGCTTTCATCTCACCCAACTCACGGCACTTAACAGAGTCCTCCCTGGAGTCCAACCGCCTACGGCCCTCAGAGGGGTAGGGAGACAGGCTGTCCTGGGTGGTGATAAAACCCAGGTACATCTCAAGCACCTTCTGGCAATGCCTGACTTTCCCTCCTGAGTACAGACCATCCTCACAAGGGCTGAGTTTTTAACTTAGGTGCTATAAATGGCGTAAAAGCAGGGTAAATTCTCCCTGGGTTGCTGGCTGATTTGATTGCTCAGCTGTACAATGGAAATAATAGGATCTGACAAGGGAAATGTGAAGATACAACAGAGACTGTGAGGAGCTCAAATGTTATGATAATAGATGTTGTACATGACCTTAAAGTAGATAAATATGAAACGAATTATTCACATATCTTTCATTAGTCCATCACAGAACCATTCTGATTTCAACACAGCTGCAATGACCTACACTTTTTTCAGCTGTTCAATCTCTTTTTTTTTTTTCTTTTTATCTTTTGTTTGCATATAATATGTTTTCAGGGATAACTTTTTGCTAAAGATATATTATTGAGGAGTAATAAAAAAAAACCCTATAATAACCTTTTCTTTCCAATGAACCCCAGGCAATGTTCAGGTTTCCCTCTCCCCATTTTAAAACCTCCACCCTAGGAGTATATACAGCACATGTGAAGAACGTCTGGATAATGAGTAATTCTGAGTCATCATTAATGCTTCCAGATTTGCAATTTTGGCAGCTAGGAGTAGGATTCCCTGTTTGTACGGTGTCCAGTCCTTTCCTTCAGCTTTTCCCCCTCAGAGGCCCCGATTCAATAGACATTTAGTAAGCAGGTCCTTTTGTCTACCTGAAGCTTTACTCATATCAGAAGATACCCCCCAGGAAGCCAGGCAACCTGCTCATCACTGCAGGACAAGAAGCTTTTGCCTTCTTCAGTATTTCAGCTGCTAAACACAAACAGATGCCTAAGTGTCGAATTCCTGTTGAAACCAATGAGGGAGAAGTGCTTAGGCAAGTAGGTAGGTGCCCAAATGGTGTCAAAAATGAACTTTTTAATTTTCTGAGATGTGGTCCCCTGTACCTCTCAGTGACCCACCAAAGCAGCCTCTGTCTCGCGCACGCTGTGGGGTTCCGACTGCTATTGAGCCATTCACGCTGGCCTGCATGACTGTCTGGACGGCTGCAGGGACTGATGGCTCAGTGGCTTGGCAGCAGCCTTTCCATCAACGTTTTCACGCAGGCTTCTGCAGAGTTTGAATGATGAATATAAATCATTGCTGGTTTTTATGAAATGGCAATCTCAGCCCACTTTACATATAACCATAGTACAAAGCCATCCATAACGTTTGCTGATATGGTGAGAACACACCCTTTTCAGTCATGTCTTTATGATTCACAAAGCCAGTTGTGTTCTTGTTGGCAGTTTCAGCAGAGACACCACACCACAGACTCATGGTGGGCATAGGATGAATGAAGTAACCCCTAAATCCAGATCCTTCAAGCCAAGACTCACACATACTGGTGAGGAAAGTATAGGAAGATCTGCAGTGCTAGCTTGTATGTGTGTGAATGCACATAGAATCATAGAATTATAGAATGGTTTGTGTTGGAAGGGACCTTGAAAGGTCATCTAGTCCAACCTTCCTGCAATGAGCAGGGAATGCATTCACAGAAAATGCATTTTCCACCAAGTGTCCAGAGCAGCAGTTATAAGCCCTTTAAAAGTCTAGTCAGCTAAAGATTGCATAGACACAAATATCAGCATTGGTTTTGGTGAGGTAGATCTTTATTCAGGCAAAGGCAGATCCACCGCCTTTCAGGGTCACTGTGTATTTGGCCTTTGCTAAAGGAAAGTCCATAATGCTACACATGTGGGTAGTTCTTGTTCTACGAGAGAAGTTATGTGCTGCTTATTGATGCTAAGAGAATATGACTTCCCTCATATGAGAACTACCCTCTTGTCTAGTTGTCTGACAAGACCAGTTCCCCCCATTCCCATCCATGTGCTGCCTGATGATGTAGGATGTTCTTGCCCATCACCTCAACTCCCACGCAATGGAGCAGAGGTCCCTCACTACTAATTTTAATACTATAATTGTGTTACTCTGTTGAAGTAAAATACTTGATGGCTCCTAAGTACTGTAGATCTGCGGAAAATAATACAGTAAGCAGATACGCCTTTTGTGTGTTTCAGTTAGTACTTTAACTATTTCCTTCAGACTGAGAACCATAGGGTCAATGCAAGGTCACGTCATAGCTGAGTCAGTCCATTTGTGTGACACAGCAGCCCATGATCTGCAAAAGAAAGTAGCCAGGGAAAAGGGGCTTGGCCTTCATGCCTTACTCACTGGCTACAGGCATTTAAAATATGCAATACCCGTCTCCATCAGTGAGAGCTGCATCACACGGGGTGAACACACAGGAATATTTTGACCTAATAAAGAATTTCCCTGATCCAAATCTGGAGGTTGGATGACCACATCTGCATGTTCTGCATAAGGGAGTTAGTTCATGGTTCAGGGCGGATCAAAGGCAGAAGAGAATATGACAACACAACACATTGCGTGCCGTATAGCACAGGGAAGGGTGCTCACCATCAGACAGCTCATGGTGTTGTGCTCATTGCTCAGTCACCACCGTTACCTCCAAGAGAGGGATTGGAAAAGGTATGGCATTTGAAGCTCATAAAATGACACTGCTGAGCTCAGCTGCTGTAAGATTTCCACCTCTGTTTACTTCATTGAGAAAATAAAACAACAAATAATTAAATAAATGATTTGGAAATTTATCATAAACCAATACACAACAGGAAAGCATAATTTTTTTTAAAGTACCATTAAAAAATTGCTATTTCTGACTCAGTGATAACGATGTAATCTGTCATACCAACATAACACAAAATTAGTGTTTGCTCCCAGATCATTACTGTTGCTAGCACTAGATGGGATTCAGTGATAAGTACCTGGCTTAGGAATTGCCTGCATCTTAGTCACTCAGTTCCAGGGATGTGATCCTGACCTTCTGAAATAACTGCCCACATTCCAATAAAATCAATGGAGAAAAGTTGAAGACATCTTGTAAGAGATTCAGTCCAACTAAATTAGCTGTCTGTGTCTCCACAGAGTTTGTAGAGACAGTTAGCATGTGGTCTCATGGGACCTCTTTCCAGCCAGAGGGAGAGCCATCAGCAAGGTCCTGGGCCCTCGTCAGTCTGAGAGATTTGGTCACAGCTCCCATAGCTCAGGTAAGTCACTTACGCAGCAGGTTAGGCACGCACTCCTCACCTTTCAAAAAATGCAAAAGTAAATGCGCTGAAAGGACAAATGGCTCTCCCCTCAGAGGGGAGACTGGACATGTACAAAAATAAAATAGCAGAATTCAGCTATGAGTAAATATCGGAAGCCTTGTCCCATTCTTAAGTTTGAATTAGAGCCTTACAGCCTGATCTCCTTCTGGTCCCATATGCATGCCTTTTCAGTTGTGAAAAAAAGAGCATTGCACCCAGATTACTACATATTCAAATGGCTCGCAACTTGTCAGAATCAAGAGAGTATGAGAACAAGCTCCTACACAAGAGGTCACTTTATGAAGATATCTTCTGAAAACAACCACAAGACCATGACTAATTACTAGACTTTTTCAGTTACTTACGAAAAACACAAGTACCCTCCCCACTGGAACCAATACAGGAGTGGAGTTAAAGCAAGACAATGTCCTTAGTATATATGTGAACAGATGTGGACAACAGAAGTTAGGCACCTGAGAAACTCGCAGACCAGTCAGGAAGAGGTTTATTAGATTAATGCACCTTGACATTGTGATGGAAAAACACAGTTATTTTTATATTTTTGTATTTTCTGCAACATAGGCAGATCGTAGAATCATAGAATGGTTTGGATTAGAGGGGACCTCAAAGATCACCTAGTTCCAACCCCCCTGCCATGGGCTGGGACACCCTCCACTAGACCAGGTTGCCCAAAGTCCCATCCAACCTGGCCTTCAACATTTCCAGGGAGGGGGCCTTCACAGCTTCTCTGGGCAACCTGTGCCCAGAGTGCCTCACCACCCTTATACTAAAGAAATTCTTCCTGCTACCTAATCTAAATCACCTCTCTTTTAGTTTAAAGTCATTACTTGTTATCATTGCATGCCCTTGTGAACAGTCCCTCTCCAGCTGTCATGGTTTTACCCCAGTCAGCAACTAAGTACCACGTAGCACTCTCCCCCCTGAGGAAATGGGGGAGAGAATTGAAGGAGTGAAAGTGAGAAAACTCTTGGGTTGAGATAAAGACAATTTAATAAATAAAGCAAAAGCCACATGCACAGGCAAAGCAAAACAAGGGATTCATTCACCGCTTCCCATCAACAGGCAGTTTTCCAGCCACTTCCAGGAAAGCACTGCTCCATCACTCCAAATGCCACTGTGATCCCCACCACCGTCCTTCCTCTTCCCCACGCCCCTTATATGCTGAACATGATGTCATACGGTATGGAATATCCCTTTGGTCAGTTGGCATCAGCTGTCCTGGCTGTGTTCTCTCACAACTCCTTGTGCACCCTCAGCCATTCTGCTGGTGGGGCACTGTGAGCAGCAGAAAAGACCTTGGCTTTGTGTAAGCACTGCTCAGCAGGAACAAAAACATTTCTATATAACAAAAACACAGCTTCATACTAGTTACCATGAAGAAAATTAACTCTGTCTCAGCTGAAAGCAGGACACCAGCTTTCCTGTAGGCCCCCTTCAGGTACTGGAAGGTGCTATAATCGCTCCCCAGAGCCTTCTCTTCTTCAGGCTGAACAACCCCAACTCTCTCAGTCTGTCCTCAGAGGAGAGGTACTCCAGCCCTCTGATTAACTTTGTGACCTCCTTTTGCTCCAGCAGTTCCATGTCTTTCCTGTACTGGGGCCCCCAGAGCTGGACGCAGTACTGCAGGTGGGGTCTCACAAGAGTGGAGTAGAGGGGGAGAATCACCTCCCTCGACCTGCTGGTCACACTGCTTTTGATGCAGCCCAGCATATGGTTGGTTTTATCTATGTCCCAGTTTGAATGGGATTTTGTTTTGTTTATATGAAAATAATATTTAATTAATTTATGTATTGCTAGTAACTAATTGCATTTCTAATCACATCAGAGATGAAGTTACTATCATGGTAAACAGTGCAAATCGCATTACCTGCTTTTGTGTAAAGTTTTTCCATTAATTTTAGGGTGAAATATTCTTAAATTCTTTTAAAATTTTGAACATTTTATTTCCTTCTCTTTCTACAGACAAGATTTTCAGCATGAGCTACGTAGCTGGGACACATTGGAAGTCTACAGTCTTTCATACTTCCCACTCTCTTTTGAATGCAATGGTGGGGTTTTCGTCCCCAGTGGCATCTAATATTGTGTACGTATATTTCTAAAGTTCCATTAATTAAGTCTGTATTGTACTACAGGCTTATTATTTTCAGTGCTCAGAGCAGATTCTTTGCCATTACTTTTGTTGGATGTCACCTGACTCCATGACCAATAGAGATGCTTCAGGCAATGCACAACTAATACCAGAAATATCAAAATTCTATCCTAAAGTTTTTAAATTAACATGAAAACCAGACACCATGAAATGACCTGAAAGACCATGCAACAGTACTGAGTAAGGAAAGATCACACCATGAATATTCAAAGACCTTGACACCTCCTGGTGTAACTTAGAAACTATGTTTAAAATCATCCCACCAAATCGAGTTGTGCAGTTGTGATTTTCTTGTTAACACCACTCGATCTGTAAAGTGTTCACAAAACCTCCAGGCAGCAAGAGTATGCTTTTCTGAACTACAAGCACAGTTCAGAGGAGTTCTACCACAAAGCTCACAAGGTCTTTTAGATAGTTCCCCTGATCACTGTTCTTGATTTTTATCTAGAAACTGTCTTAAAATGAGTCAGTCATATTGATTTTAATTAAGAAATATTAGAAAAATGCAACATTTATTTCACATTAGGCTTTTGCTTTACCTCAAAACTTGTATAAGTAGGTAAAAACGTTTAGATCAATCCATTATGGAACTGAAAAACTGGCAGATTTATCACTGCTCTAACACAGGTCTTGGTGATAGAAGAAATCACAACTTATTTATGTTTCAGCACCAAAGTGGTTCTATAAATTATCTGCCATCATCTGATTGTGTTTATCTTAGATATCATAATGACTGAACCATGTTTTATCTAGATAGGTGTGTTAATCATAGAATTATGGAATCATAGAGTGGCCTAGGTATGGAGGGACCTCAAATATCATCTAGTTACAACCCCCCTGTCAGGAAGAGGGTCACCCTCCACTAGACCAGGTTGCCCAAAGCCCCATCCAACCTGGCCTTCAACACCTCCAGGGATGGGGCCTCCACTGCTTCTCTGAACAACCTCACCACCCTCACAGTAAAGAATTTAGTCCTAATGTCTCATCTAAATCTGCCCTTTTTTAGTTTAAGTGCTAAGTGGATAACCAACAATTGTGGTACCACGGATGCCCAGTGATAGTAGAATTTCTGACTGTTTATTTGGTGTGTCTCTTAATTTCAGATAAAACTATTTATTAGTGCTAAAATACAAAAGGTGAGGTAGCAGAAATAGAGTCAAGATACAGCCTTAGAAGAAACAAAAACCATAACTGAAATGCTGTCACATGCCTTACATTGTGTTACACACTGTACAACTGGATTGGGTATGTTGCTTGGAGTTTACAGAGGAAACACACAAATTTCCATGCTGTTCTTTCAACACTTTTTCAGAAAGAAGAAAGAGGATAATGTCTGGATGAAGGAAGAACAAATAAAAGAAAAGGTTCTTATTACAGGCTTCTTAAAGCACTTTGTTTATTTTTGTTTTCTTTGTATAGAAAGGCTGGCTAGGTATTTTAAGGAGCAGTGTTAATTCCTTTAAATCCCTGAGATCTTCAGGAACTTTCTTTGTTTTAAGACACTGAGATCCATCTCCTGTATGGGAGGAATTAGGGTGAAGTTATAATAACAAACAGATTTTTGAAAAACCTTTTCTGTTTTATTACAGGACCATCAGAAAATGAAACAACAACAAAAAAAAAAAGGCCTGAATGCGTTGATTTGGTTTTGGCCTGAGCAAAAGTTCCAGAGTTGTTAAGGCAAAAATAAACAGACTTAATTCAAAAAATTACATGGGCCAGTATCCTAGCTCAAGGGATAAAGACATTCTGAGAACCATTCCATCTGCACGGACGGTTCATTTAGGTTCCCACTGAACTTGTGCAATTGAATTCTTTATAGTGATAGCCAAGTCATATTGGGGTTGGAGGTAAGCATCACAAATAAAAGTGTGTGTTCAGGAAGAGAGAGAAGGAAAGCAGTTTCAGTAAAGCTTCAGGATGCTCTGCACAGACTCGTTGAAAATGAATGCGTATATTTTTATAGCTAACAATTATATTACTGTTTTCAAATATCGTTTAGGTCATAATGATCCATAAAAATGCCAGCTTATTGGGAAGGAGTTTTGTTTCACATGATCGCTGATCAATAACATGAATTTTATTTCAGTATACTTAAAGCTTAGGTTTAAACTCAGCCTGTTCTGTGTTGCATCTAAACATTACCATCCAGAGGGGCCTTGACAAACTTGAGAGGTGGGGCCATGCAAACTGCATGAAATTCAACAGAGCCAAGTGCAAGGTCCTACACGTGGGTTGGCACAATCCCAAGCACAACTACAGGCTGGGCAGAGAATGGATTGAGAGCAGCCCTGAGGAGAAGGGCTTGGGCTTGTCGGTTGATGAAAGCTGAACATGACCCGGCAGTGTGCACTGGCAGTCCAGAAAGCCAACCGTGTCCTGGGCTGCATGAAAAGCAGCGTGACCAGCAGGTCGAGGGAGGTGATTCTCCCCCTCTACTCTGCTCTTGTGAGACCCCACCTGCAGTGCTGCATCCAGCTCTGGGGTCCCCAGCACTGTAAAGACATGGAGCTGCTGGAGCAAGTCCAGAGGAGGCCACAAAGTTGATCAGAAGGCTGGAGCACCTGAGAGGCTGAAGGAGTTGGGGTTGGTCAGCCTGAAGAAGAAAAGGTTTCGGAGAGACCTCATTGCTGCCTTCCAGTACCTAAAGAGGCCTACAGGAAAGCTGGAGAGGGGCTGTTTATGAGGGAATGTAGTGACAGGACAAGGGGTAATGGGTTTAAACTAAAAGAGGGGAGATTTATATTAGATATTGGGAAGACATTCTGTACTGTGTGGGTGGTGAGGCACTGGAACAGATTGCCCAGAGAAGCTGTGGCTGCCCCCTCCCTGGAATTGTTGAAGGCCAGGTTGGATGGGGCTTTGGCCAAGGCCCTCCTACAGAAGCTACTTGCACGTGCAGGAGAGAATGTGTTTTCTGCAGTTACTGAAAAATTATGTCTCTGTAGCATACATACAGTCAACATTTAATTGCCCTCTATCTTTCACGAGTACAAATCCAAAAGAACTGCAGGGAGGAAACCATGCAGAACTATGACTGGAGACTCAGTTGTTCTGGTTCTGCCTAAAAGCCTTTGCCTTTTGTTTCCAAGTGCATGGCAGTGGGCTGCTCACCCCTCAGCAACCCAACCATGCATTATTATACAGATGACTTTCTAGCTAACAGGATGTACCTATTATAGGAATATAGGCGTGATTTAGTTTGATAAATTTAGGCTCAAGAACGTGGTGTTCCTTCTGCTCTTTCTCACTCTTCTGTTCTGTCTTCCTCTTCCCATCCAGTGTTTTTGGCCTTTTTTAAACATGTTTCCTATAGGTGTCACCAGCTTGTCTGATGGTCTCAGCTATGTTCTGACATGGGTCCACTGGAACTGGCTGGACATGGGGCAGCCCCTGGTTTCCTTCCACAGAGGCCACCCTGCTGCCCCTCATTGCCAACACCTTGCCACCTACAGCCAATACAATACCTTACTGGCATAGGAAGTGATGAAATAAAATAGTGTTAAGCTGCATTTATTGATACTGTCACATCTCAGTGACTAATCAAGCAGTTGATTGAATGAGAAACACTTGTATCCATCAACCCATGCCTTGCAGAATGAATAAAAGTTGAACTTTAACTCACAGATAGTCTTTCCTGTTCACTTGAGAAATTCTCAGAATTTCTTTTCTGAGGACTGCCCTGAGAAAAACAGTAGGATGAAAATGCATGAGAGCATAAATTAAAATGTGTTGCAGTTTTATGGCAGGCTATGAAGTTGTGGTCTACTGCAGGATAATCCAGTTGTCACTAAGGACAGATTTACTATGATCGTGAAGGATGAGTGAGACATCATTGATGCTGTTAACAGGCCTCCTCCTAAAGGACAAACAGAAGAAGCAATTATAGTCCATTTTAGTGTAAAGCACGTAAGACAGATGAAACAAATGAGTCAATATCCAAAACTTTGGCTATATGCAATCTGAATCAGAAGCTGAGCTAGGTGGTGAAGGACTTTTGCTGAGAAATGTCTATAAATTCATCTAAACTATGTACTGTTTGGTGAAAGTGTGTGTGTTTATGAGCAGGAGCAGCCAGGTGCAAACAAAAAAGCCAGCAAGACAAGTACTTGAGAGTTTGAAAGAAAGCCAGTTCATTGAATTTGGGGGACGTAGCTTTGGCTGAAAAAAATACTTCTATCTGTGAGCAAAGAAAATGCTTTCTCTTGTATGACCTTTATTCAGCTCCGAGAATCTGAGTGTTACCTTGTACATCTTGTAAATAAACAGGATGACGTAAAAAAAATATGGCTATATTAGATATACTCTGTTATAACAGAAACAGTCTGCAAAACCGCAAATGTTGGTTACCTACTCTTTAAAAACAGTAACAATGGCATTAGTAGTGTGATCCTTTTGGAAGAGGAAAACAACGATCTCACCAGGGGAAGAAATTGTGACCTGAGATTCCTGTTGAGCAACCTAAACTCCAAGAGAGCCAAAGATGCTTTCCAGTCAGAGGCTGAAACTTCACAAAAGGAATTAAAACAGCAACTAGAATCTTCCCAGGAAGGGCCTGGAGAAAAACTGAAAAGAAGGAGGGAAAACACCTCAGTCTATTAGTGACAAATGTCTGGATTCACTAGGAAGACCAATAACAATGTTCCCATCATTAAGGAGTAAAAAGAAAGCAAAAAGGTAATCAGCAATCTGAGTGTCGTGAATCAGAGAGTTTCCTGGAAAATAAGGGAGACTGAGAAAGATGTAGTCAACTTTGAACTTGCTAGAAAAGTTGAGCTGCAGCAAGGACTCAAGCGGCAGATGCTTCACACTGAGAAGAAAATCAAAAGATCACAGACCTCACTGGCAGTCAGCCACCTCGAACAGCACTGAGCCAGCTGGAGAACAGTAGTAAGACACAGTAATCACAGCATTTCTCTAGTACATCTGTAACCTTAAAAGGGGAGAATTTTGTTTGTCAGATACTTTCATTTGCTTTAACTTCTCACACTTCATTGCAAACAATAAGGATGATCTTTGAACGCTACATCAGGATGGCCCTCTTTCATTAACTGTTTTGAAAGGTGCCCAATGAGAAATCAGGAAGATATGATAGTAACAGAATTCCTAACAAGTGACCACATTTATGGTTTTAAAAGTATTACCTAGAAATCCAGGAAGCATTCTGTTTTCTAATTCCAACTAACCAGATTTTTGAAGAGTCAAGGAGTCTATAAAACTCCCCAAGCTCCACACTGAGTCTGATGGGACAGTTCAATACTTTTAAAACATCAGCAGTGGGGCAAGTCCCAGCAGACCCCATCCTTCGGTCATTTATTAGCACCACATTCCATTGGGTGCAAAACATACCCTAACCCTCCCAAACTTTGGGTATAAGCTAAGGAATAGCTGACATGGAAACTGCTGGAGTGGGAAAACGGCATTTGGACCGCTTGTATTATGAAGAAATGTACAATCTTCAGTTTAAAAGACAGTTTACAGCATTTGCTAAATACAAACTAGGAACAAAGAAAATGTCTGAGAAGAGAGCAGGATATAAGATCATACAAAGGAGCTATAAAAGCAGGACACCTGGCCTTTTCCCCTAGGGCAGTGGATGGGGTGTTAGAACCTAAATCTAAGTATTAGGTTTGCGTAATCCAGTCCAGAAGAGCAGTGGCAAGCATATAGCCAGATGCCATTAGTCCTTTGAGTACTGCATATCCAGGCACTACACTTGCTCAGAGATCCACATCCAAAGTGGGCACTAGGATCAAGAACTGGGGGAGCTAGTGGTGGATGACCAGGCAGCAAGCACCGTTCTAGAGCTCAAACCACATTTGAACAGTTCAGTCCAAGAACAGAATAATTACCCACAGAACTGTCTGAGAAAGGAGCAAGAAGGTACTAATTCACCAGGACCACAATCTAACACCAGAGATGAATATATGATACAAAATTCAATGCTCTATGTTTGCAAAGTTTCAGGGCAGACATATTTGCTAGATTTATCTATTTAAAAATGGTTTGTGAGTACTGAAGAAACAAGAGTATTTTGTACAACTACTGAAAATCACTGAAAGCAAGGAGACCAATTATCTTCACGCTTACTCTGTAAAAGTCTCAAGCACTGGTTACACAGTAGTAAAATGTGTGAGACTGAGAGAGGGGCATTAAGTCCAGAAGGCACAATGTTGACATCACACTTGTTACAGCATTTTCTTATCTTTCATACATTAAGTGGTTGAATAAAAGACATGGTAAATAAAAAATAAACTCTCAATTCCTTTTCACCAGCACTCACAGTGACGCATGATTTAGTTTTTCAAGACGTCTGGTTGGTTGGTTTTTGTAGGGCAAAGTTCTTTCTAGGTCATGAAATTTCTTATAAAATAGACAGGCCAGTTCCTGGAGTGTTCTAATGTCGGTTTTATGTTCCCATTTCCAATCAGCTCAAAGAAGTCTGTCTTTGACAGACTTTGCTAGAAGGGTCATTGTTTGGAAATAGTTTTGGTAACATATTCATGAAAACCCTGTAGAAGCATCCAGCCACAATTGCCTTGCCATGGTGTTGTAACAGTATTTGAAATACACTGTTTTCAAAATATTCACAGTATTTTTACACTTTAAAAGCTAACTTCTTACATTTAAAAGCTAAAATATGACCTAAGTAATTTATAGATCACTTAAGTCTCCATAAATATTTACTTGTTTCATTCAATACAGTATTAAATACTGCAGTATATCAATAGGAAAAGACACCTGAAGCAGAAACCTCAGAACAATCTTGTTTCCTGTGGGATGGGCTTATTCTGGTTTACCTTTGCACATGTAAACACTGCAAATAGAAAGGGGGAAAGGAAAAACTCACCTGAGAAGAGAAAGAAATCAGCACAGATTAGCATGTCAAGAATACTATAAGGTTAATTAAGGTGTGATTTATTATTTTTAATTTTCTAAGCATTTAAAAGTGCAGACAAAGGATTTTCCAAGGCATCAAAGCATGTAAGCCAAACTGCTATTTTGATACGGGTGCCACACGAGTCCTGGATATTACCAAAACAGAATAGAGCACTGAAGTAAACAAAGGCTTCATTTTCAGTACTCGCTGAACATTATATCAAACAATTATGTGATTCTATGGTTGTGTACAAGGCACAGTCAAAGAAGAAAAGTGCCTTGCACTTGGTATTTTGAGCACGGACAAAATATGTACCTGGGTCATCTGAAGACTTTAGGTGTAAGAAATTACATAAGTCCAATTTTGTAAACCTGTGAAAATGTGGGTAAAAATGTGGGTAAAAATGTGGGTGAAGTCCCGGATCACCATGGGCTCCCACTGACTATTGATCAGGACTGTGGTCTTTATTAGTCAGAGGAGTTTTGTCCTATTTCACATGATCAGCATTTATTGCTTAAAAGACACTTAATTCCACATGTCTGACTCCTCGTAATGGAAGCTGCATGGCAGCACAAAATGAGAATGATGACCAGGTTTCTAGATGGGCTGTGTTCACAGTCCTTTCAAGTCAGACAGTCTGCAAAGTCTAGACTTCCTGCACCTTTGAAATCCAGGACTAAAGGCCAAGGTAAACAAAGAAGCTGTCTTTTTCTTCTCTTCACTCTTTGATGAGCAGGATACACCCTTTTAAATGTAGCAAACCAGTCATTCCACCCTCTGGTAGTCTCTCCCCCTCTTCCCTCCCCTTCCCCCCCCCACCTTCTTCCACCACATAACCCAAATATGTAGTTAGAGAAAGGTATCAGATGTTCCCCAGATAGTTTGTAAACAAAGTTGTCCGATATTTATTAAATAATTTATTAAAATTCCCACCCACTTGCCTGCAAAAATAAGAAGTAGAACAACCATGGTAAACGTCTTCAAATATTCAAAGGATGTAAACACCAAATATGCAGTAGTTAGGTTGAATTATGTACTGACATTGTGATGTATTAGGTTTTGGAATACTTCCCCTGGGGAAGTGGTTAGGCTTCTTGGAGTGTTTCAAAATTTAGAGTGGACTAACCCTACTAAACTCTACTTACTTTAAAGTAGGAAACAAACTGACAAAGGCAGGAAGTTGGACTGTTTGAGGTAATAGTCCTTACTTACACCTAAATTGTACCATTTTGCGAAAACACATTTTTAGGCATGCTATTTCTGTGTTGAAGTCATGTACTGAAGTGGGTGGAAAAAAAACCTGTAGATCATATGACAACAGTATTTCAATCAGCAAACAAGTGGGTCACAAAAAATTTCAGTTACAGAGTTCACGAGTTTTGAGGAGGAAGCCTGTCTGGTTCTTGAAAAAATCTCCTTTCTACACACTGACTTTTAAAATATGGGCTACATCTGCATTAATGAGTGACAAGGAATTTGAGAAATCTGGTGCACATGTGGCTTGGCAGGTGCTTTATATTGAAAGGCACATGAGGTTTTGTCAAATTGTGTAGAGCTGCTCTAATCATAACCTCTGAGCATCAGTCATTGTTTACCTTAATTCTATCATAAGCACATCTGGGGTAACTCCTTAAAATAATGGTAAAGGTAATTAGTCATGAATTGAGTTTGAAATCTGATAAAGTACTTATGACATCCACATTGGTACCAAATGAATTCATCATGGTTAGCACTATTACAAAAACACCAAAGGAATTAATAATAATTTGTGCCAGCATTTGAATGTGTTGCTAACATGGGACCAAGTATATGGAATGCCTTTTTTCAAATTTTGAAAAAGTTATTAAAGAGGTATATAAATAGGCCTGCAACATCTTATATCTGCATTTTGTTATCGATAAAGCACGTAACTTTTTTATGAATTACCATCCTTGTAGGAAAGGACAGGCCAGTTAATTTTGTGCACCTTGTCCAGCAAGCTTTCACGATAACTCTTCAAGGCTACATTACAGAACTGAACACCATCTGCGCGGATCCACTTCCCACTGCAAGAGCTCCTAGTTGGAGGCAGCATGTACAGTGCCCCACCACAGAGATCCATAAATGTATAGTCACGGCAGATCTGATTCTTTCCTGTTCTGAGTCGGCACCGCTGTAGCTGAAGCTGGTGAGCCAATAGTTACTTCACAGCAGCTAAGAAGCTGGCCCTCTGTGTCGGTGGCAGTGCCACTGCCACATGAAGCTGGGGAAAGGCTGACACTGTGAAATGGGCTGTATTCTTTGAACCAAGTCAGAGGATTTTAAGCAGGAATAGCCTGGTTTATTCGTGCTAAATGGCTTCTGCATTGGCCGCATAAAAAGTATTAGCAAATAGTTTCATCATTTTGCGCTAATAAAAGTCATCTAGCACCAAGGAGGAAAATTTCTGCCACAGAGAAAGAAACCTTGTTGTAAACCTACTTATGAACAGGGGGGAAGAAAGATCCTGTTCCCTGCACGTGCAATGTGTATGTGCAGTACCGCCCTGCCACTTCTTTTTCCAATTGTGTCAATATGCAGCAGATTTTTCACTCGCTAGTTGGGAACTCTGTTCCCCACGGGAATTGCAGGACTCGCTGCAACAGCAAAAGCACAGGGTGGAAAATGGCACAGACATCACGCTCTATCCATGGGAGGGTGGCTGGGCCCACAGCTCCAGTTCCAGTTACTCAGGCACCTCCCTCCCTGGTTCCTGGCTTTTCCACGTCTCTTCGCTGCCACACTGGTATCTCCCTGCCTGTTTCCTGGTTATCGTCTCAAATGCAGCCTGCCTTTGTTTTTCATCCACTGCTTTCACACTTCTCAGTATTTTAATCAGTATCTTATTTTTCCTCTCTCTTGGGTTCTCAGACAAGATCCCAAGCATTCAGTAAGTTTATACCTTTGTAGCTCTGTTTAGATCTGCATGAAAGGTTTCCTGTTCTCCGTGTCTCTACTTGAATTCCCTTCACAGCCAAACTCCTGAAGAATCCTACTCTTTTTCCTTTGTGTTCTCCCAGCATTTATCCTTTCTTTCTCATTTCTGCCACTAAAAACCTTATTGTGTGTTAGTCACTTTTTATACCAATTTCCACAATCTTTCCCTATTATCCTCTTTCTCTTTGTTCTCATTTGCCCAGACTCGTTTCCTATTCTCACTCTTGAAGAACGCAGTGCTCACCTCTTTGAATTCCTCACGACTCTTCCTGTGCCAGGGTGCAGTCAGCCCTTCAACATTTGCACAACAGAGCTGCGGTTACACCTCTGCCCTAATACCCACTGAGTCTCTCTCTGTGCTCTCTGCCCTGCCCGGACTCCTACAACCGCTTTGCCACCCTGTCCGACGCCCTGGAAGTGCATTCCACATTCCAGTCACTTGCTCACACTGACGGAGCAACTTTGCCTTTGCATATATGAAGTCACTCCATTTTTTTTAGCTCATCTTGCTTCTGAAGTGCATGGAGTACCTCTAGCTCCAGTGGCACTCCAATTTTCTTTTCTCTTTTCTCATCAGCCCCTTCCTCCAACACAACTGCAACAGCTGTCAGTCTCACAACCGGCTCGAGTCTATACTCCTACCAGGCGTATCGCATGGCTCCTTAGTAATGCCTCTGCCTAAATCAGGTTGGAAGCCCTGTGAAATCAAAAAATGCCTCATTCTGTGTCTGTGTAGCATCAGGCTGGTGCTCAGCACTTAAAAGTGATTTATTTCTCCCATTTATATTTTCTTGACTTCAAGACATGTTTTCTCACTTGGAATGTATTTTATCATCTGATCTGAAACTGTCATGTAATCATAACAGTGTGTTTGTGATAGCATAGTAAATTCCATGGCAACAAACTGTGATGTCATAAATGCAGGATTTATATCTTTTCTGCAAAATCAAGCTGAAGAAGCAGATGGACGGAAAAAAACCTCATTAAAATACCAACAGTTTCTAAAAACTGCAGTAAAAATATCAATGGGAACCCAGACAAACATTGTTTAATAGATTTCTTTTTATACATGTTTCCTGATTTTTAAAAGCCTGCTTCTCTGAATAAGCCCCTCTTTTGGGGGTGGAAATATATTTTAAAATAACTGCAAAAAATAGGTGTTTGGATTCAAAACAATTGCCTCAGACAAATTAAACAGAATGGAAAGAATAGGGCTACAATGGTGAGAAAATACACATAAAAATTTCTGGGCTACATTTCTCAAAGCTAAACTGCCAGTTATTCATTAGAGGGTCTATGACGTATTAAGGATGTACTTGCGTAGATTATTTACAAGAACTAAGAAGTGATTAATAAGAGGATGGAGTTCAAAACATGTGATGTTCTTGCTAACAAGTGGGCCCAGCTTTGTAATCGGACGTCATCAGAGAAAGCAGCACATCCCAAAACTTTGTGAATCATTTCTGACTTCCTGCCCTCCCTCACTGAAAACATAGACAAGAAAAAATAAAACCTTCTGAAGATAATATAGCAGTTAAAGAAATATATTCAACAAATCCTATCTTCTACTTGAAACTGCAAGACAAAAGGTATTTCTAAACTGATGACCCTAAACAACTGGAATATTTCAAATGTAGTAATAACATAATATCATCATTTACACTTTAAATTATTTAGAGTAGGGATTTTTTGCTGAAGATCTCAATAGATGTTACAAATGTAAGTTAAACAGTAGAAAATTATTTCCCGTGGAGGTCTGTAAGTTTTGCCTCCAAACTGATTTTAACAACATTGTTGAGTAGAGTGTAAACTACTCTTTCCAACTTGCCTGTTCTTCCTACCCACACTGTTCTAATGAGATTTGTTGGATAAATGAGGAAGTTACCCTTTCCTCACCTTTAACTACATATAAGGTTGCTTAACATTTGCCACTGGATGCATTTGGGTTTTTGGGAAAAAATGTTTAAAGGAGAAAGAAGAAAGACGGAAAGCAGTACTAATATCTGGACACAGCAAGATCTGAGATCTATTCAGCACCACTAAGAAGCACTTGTAACTGTCCTTGAACTGGTTTGGATGGCCCTCCCATTCTTGGTGTGTGCAGCTTGCATGGACTACTGTGGTCCTCCTGGGTCAAGATACACTTCATGGAGAGCCTTTCTGACAGTGACCAGTGAGTCTCCCAAGTCAGTCAAGACTGCAGTCAGAAGGCTCTTTCTATAGAGAATTTTTTTAAGCACCTTTTTCTTCTCATGCACCCAAACAGTTCCTTTGGCTTCTCCTACCTAACAGCATGGGGTTTTTTTCATCTAGAGGTCCTCATGTAGTGTGATATTTGATAGTATGGAGAATCACTGACTTCTGCAATCTCAGAACAATGCCTCAGGATTAGACTATTGCTTTTTTGTGAAGTTAATTTTTGTATGCAGTGTAGGGATAACAGAGACAATCCAAACTGACAAGAAAATTGTATTTGGGGAAGAATCGTTAGGCCTCACATGTGCCTAGAAAATGGATGACAAGTATACGATAGCTGTACTTCTAAATAAAAAATATCTATTGTAGGTATTCGTTGGGTAGGTTCATCAAGTCTGAACTCTGCCAGAAAGTCAGATACGTGACTTAAAACACAAAAATACTGTTTGTGCTCCAGAGAAGGAAGTCCTCCTTCTGAAACATTACTCAGGACTCCAAGTATGGTTTTCAATGTGGACTCACACGCATGCTGTGGATTTGGATACAACTACATCACCCACAAGAGCTGCATAGGTGATTGCACAGCTTCCACCAGCCAGCTCTACAGCACTCACATTTGGCCCGATAAATAGGAACACTTGTTCCATGGAACTACATTCAGTATAAGATAATGTTCAGTGTGGAATTAATTAAATGTGAATTAATTAAATTATTAAAAACAAAACAAAACAAACAAAACCAAAACAAAACAAAACAAAAAACCCCACCGCAACAATAACAAAAAAAAACCCACCACCCCAAAAAGCCCACCCCAAACTTGCCCTGCGATTTCAGAGGTTCCAAAGAAAGATGTTTCAAAGTTTTGCAAAATTGTGCCTAGCACATCCTCAACTTTCAATGTTCCCCTCAACACAAATCTCTATTTGCTTGCCAGATTGCCCCCCTCACAATCCTCTGCTGGATTAACAGAGAATGCTGCACAGTCAGCTAAAGGCCAGACCTCAGAAAAGGTTGCCTATGCTGGTGACAACACAATAAATGATTGCAGAGAGCTAACAACAAGCAGTCCAGATGAGATCCAACTGGTCTGATGACAAACTAATCCTCAATGGCTTTCAAAAGATGGCTTTCTGTAACTCTCTGATGACTCCACAAAGAAATCAACACCACAGTTAGCCAGACTGAGGTATAATGTGCCTAACATACTGCTGGCATACAACCCATTCAGTAATGTAAAAAGTGGCCATACATCTTTATGTTACAAACATTTCCTACCTACATTTATACAGATATAAAACTGTTAGTAAAATGGAAGCTATTTGAAGCTTGTAAAAGAAAGCAGAGCATATTATCTGGATTATTTCCATTTTGGACATATTTTTTTAGTTAGTCCAGTATGAATGGTTTATATTAAAACATTTAAATATTGAAAGAGGTTTTGAGTTACAGACTGATAGTAGTTCCATAAAAACAAATTATTTTTCCATTTCTATGAAATCTAATTATACATGTGAAAACAAATGTGTTGTGTAATATTAGGGTTATTCTTCCATGCCTTCAACAATAATGCATGACCCTGGTAATTCACTATGGACAGATTTTTTTTTAATTTTTTTTTATGTGTGTGTGTGTGTGTGGCTATGTTGCTGGTAGTTGATTTCTTACCCCTTTGTGAAATACTTCTCCATATTATATCCTGCTGCCCTGTCCCGTCCGTCCGTTCCCACCCCCCACTTTCTTCTGATTTCAATTTAAAATATTTTCCAGCCTTTATGAACTTGAGAAGTGACATACTGCCTTATGGCCATTTCTAATTAATTATAGATTCAAAATTTGTGACAGTAAAGTATATAACTAATTCAATTATTATAGTGAAACTACACTACAAGATACATTTAAAAATCCAGATCTCCCTTAAATGAAGTATGACAGACAGATGAATGATCTTCCATAGATGACAGGCAGATGCACAATCCCAAGTCTTGCCCATGCCCCCTCCACCGAGATCTTGACCCTAATCCATTGTCATTGCCATTAACTGTAATCTCTCATTTAGTTTCACTGAAAAGAGAACGCAACGTGATGGAATCCTTGACTTAGAACCTCAGTTTTGCATTGTCACAAATATTTTCTACTCATGAATCTGAACCTCTGAGTACAACTTGAGATCCAACAGCTTGGTAGCAAAGTAAACTCATGAAGGAAATTTACAGCCTCATAGGTAGCTTTCCTCCTCAGACCCCAGTTCGCACCATAAACCTTTACTTCAATATATTCTAAGGGCAAAGCATCACAGTCATTTCCATCTTCACTATTCTTTTAGAAACATTGCCTTCAGCCATGCCTTGTTCCTTCTGGATCTCTCTCCACCTTTGCTCTTTTCTGGCTCAGTAAGATGTTCATAATATACGTCACTTGCCCTTCCATCACCTTGCTTTTTGAACTATAACATCTTCACCTTCTCTTTCTCCCACCATCTCCAAACAGTAATTGTTTGAATGTCTTAACGTTTTGCCAATAGTGCACTTGAAGAAAAAGAATAAATCATTCTTTCCTCACTATAAAATCCTACTGACAGCAGAATCACCTCATCCCCATCTTCCTTTATTTCATCCTGTTTGCTCATGCACCACTGGCAAAACACCTGCCAACATCCTCCACCACTGCTGTAATTGCTAGAAGTCTAGATAATCTGAGCTCTCTCTTACACTTGACTCACTGTTCACAGCCTAATTTGAACATCTCACACACAATATGGGCATTTCGTATCCCTTCCGTTCCCCACAGATGTAACTTCTCTCCTTCTCCCTTCTCTCCCACTGCAGTGTCAATGCTGACATTTCTTCCTAATTGTCTTCTCTAAATTCTCTTTTCAGTTTTGCCTGCAGCCTTCCTTCCATGAAACTCTTTATACCTGAAGTCTGTCTGCCTCCCTGCCTTCCTATCAAAGCATTCACAGCATGCTTATCATCTCTGAGGTCAAGTTTCTGCTCTCTGGCTTTACTACTGTTCACTTCATTGATTCTTCCAGAATATTCCTTGTATCTCAGGTCACACAACAGGAGATAGGAAGGTCAACCACATTTGCATCTCTTTTAAAGGCCCATGGGCAAATATCTCAGTATTATTGTAACTGCTTACTAAATTGGGATCTTACAACATAGATCTCTGAATCATCACCAACCCGCTTACAGAGCAGTTAACTTTGATTTTACCATCTAAGATATTAAGTTCAGTTTCTGATTTATTTCCTTCTTTTTTTTTTTCTTTTCAGGAAAAGGTCATAATAGGCAAAGTGCTACATAATGTTACTGGACTAAATAAAATGCTAATTTGCCATATTCAGCTGGATGTATAATACACCAGCATACTTTATTGTGCCCCAAAAATATCTGACAATAAAGTTTAACTTCGAATGAACTTAACTAATCCAATAAGTCTACAAGATAGATACAGGAGATGATGAAACCTCAGACTGAGGAAAGAAGCAAATGGAGTAAGTTGGTTTTGCAGGACTGATTTTGCTTTAATGTAATGCCCTGAAGACAGCTGTAGGACAACAGTACAGTACAGTTAATGAACAGATGTGTGCACCAACCATACATTCATAAAATAAGAGGTAACCTTTTTATATGCATGTCTGCTAAAGGAATAAGAATAGAAAATAACATATTTCCAGTCCAGGAAAGGGTAAAATATTCAACCCATACCAGAGTGGCGGGTCTTTAACTCTTCCTCTTTATTAGTGTAGTAGTAGAAATGGAAAAGTTCGATTTATCATCAGCAGTAAGATTACCAGTCTGCTGTGTTTTTTACGGACTTAATAAATGATACACTATTATTGTTAACTTTTGTTAACTTATTGTAAGTTGTGGTCTTAAAATTTTACATGATTACCTATTTGATCCTTTAAGAGAAAATACAGGAGATCTGATAAAAGAAATGCCTATTAAGTAAACACAGTATCATTCTGTCCTATTTAAATAAATAGTAAAACTCACAACCTTTCTAGAGAAAGTCCAATTGTATATCTGTCAACTTCTAACCACACTGAAACCACAAATACAAATGGTATGAATCATGAGACAGAAATGGAAGACGGATGTTACCATCTGTGTGTTGTGATAAGATACTATCACCCTTCTACAAGAAGATTGATGGAGACATCTAATGGGAAACATTGTTTAAAGGAGAGACAATACTGTGACAAAAACCAGTTTCTCAAAGTTTCCCCACTTCAGAACTGTTCTTTGGGAAAAGTAATATGCAGTCTTTCGGACCCATAACATGTAATGGAACTCTAGAAACATTCGAGTACCATGAATATCTTGTGAAGGGTGATCACTCAATTTACCATGTACATACATGAGAAGCAGAACACGTTAGCACCATGAACCTTTTCCTAGAAAAACCAACACCAACAAGGAAAGGTTAGACATGGTACTGAAGGATATAGTTTAGTGGGTAATAGGTGGTGGGGGGACGGTTGGACTGGATGATCCTTGAGGTTTCTTCCAACCTTAATGATTCTAAATCTGCAGGGCTCTATCAAAAGAGGAATTCTTGTATCATCAACAACTTGCAAATATTTGAAATGGAATAAAATCTCCAAGCACATGATAATAGGTAGATACTTCATAAGCAGTAAGAGTTTCAAGCCATATTAAGCATGGCAATCTCTGGGTAAGACCTTTTCAACATAGTCCATGTGTGTCAGCAGAGGCTCTAGGTTATACGCATCTTACCTCACATTAGCAACTCAAATGTAGTGTATCTAGTTTGAGTTACTAGTCTAGGTACTTACAAAGGTACCTCCAAAGTGCAATTTCTTCCATTCCAAAATTATTATTAAAGACTGCCATCTTCCTCTTTGTCTCCCTCAGGAGGCAGGCCAACTATTGCATACTAAACATCTACCTTGTAAAAATAAAAGTCAGGTGATACTAATTCCAACCGTCATATGAAGTGTGTCAAGTGTCACTCTAGGTATAACAAAAGCTATAAACAAGTAGAGTGAATGGTAGGACTGGTAAGCTAAAGCTCTTCATTTGCTTTGTGTCTGGCATAAATTGACATCACTCCACTGAAGTTCCTGCAAAAGGCTTGGCCTCCAAAATGACAGTGGATTTTATATTAAAAATGTCCAAAAATGTATCCTGCCTATTTGTGTCACCGCTGATGGTTACAGCAGAATCCCTCACCAAGAGACATTCTGTTCATCCCACTGGGTCTGATTTACCGTTCACTTACATCACTGTGAATGAGACAATGAATGACAATGAAATTATTATAGACATGTCAAGATTAATGACAAAAGGACCAGAATCATTGGGAGAATCAAATCAAACTCAAGCTAAATTTTTGTTTATGCTACAGAACTTCCCTCATTACTTTCAGCAACTTTGTTCCTCATTCTCTTTTTATATTTTGAGCCTCTTTTTCTTGCAAAATTAAGCTGATAAGCCTAATTATGGTGAGCATTCTATGTAGGTGTGTGTCAGCGCACATGCTTATGCATCTATGCATTTCTCTCTCGCTGACTCTGGCCATCCTTCAGAGCTTTTGAAGCCATTACTCAGCTTAATTAACAAACATGGCAGAGGGGAGTTACTGTCAGACATATTAGGTTTCTATGAGCTTCATGAAAACAGATAGCCAGAAAGAGAAAATAGTTCCTATCAGTGTCCCTGGAAAAGCTGTGGTGAGCGTCTGTAACTTATTAGACACTAGGGAATGTAACCACAAAATACTGCTCTGTAAGAAAGTGTATTTCAGTAGCTTCACTGCTCGTAGACCTACTAAGAATAAAGTCTACCACCCACTGTTAATTTTCTCTCAACTGCTGTGGAAATGCCTAAGTGGCTACAGATGCACAATCTCATTTTAGGATTAATTCACTGCAGAATAACCTCACTACCATCCAGAGAAGGCAGGTAGTTAGAGCATCAGACTGGCCGTTCAGACAGGTCTTCCTGAGCCAGCAGGAAGCTGACTGCAAGCTCAGAGCACAGACTGCATAAATGCCTTTTCCAGCACAGACTGGACTCTCTCAGAGGGAAGGTACATGTCCTCATTCTCTGTGTGAAATAAACCTGTTGCACTACATAGAAAGGGCCGATAACAACAGCAGTGATAATGCCAGTGCCTCCTTTGAAATGAATTAAGATCACCATATGCACACAGTATAACCCTGACAGATTTGAAAGCAGTTCTGTGCAGCCCGATCACCTTGGAGTTCAAGATCCCTTTTCTTTTAAACACAAAGGAACAAACGGCAAGCCAGGGAGCAAAATAGCTTATACTGCCGTACTTCAGTGCTGTGGGAGAGTTTCAAAACATCCCCACCTTGTCTCTCCATCTGTATTTGTGCTTTATGCTTCCTAGCTCAGGAAGACCAAGTGGCACATGAAGATGAACAGCAGGGAGAAGCTGAGGTGTTAGGAGATATCTGGCTATTATCTACCCCAGTCACTTTGTCATGACACAGTTTTTGCCAGTGGCGTTTCTATGAGAAGGGATAAAACCTCATAAAACAATAAAAAAAGAAGGAGTACCACCTTGGTCTAACTAATATTCCCTTTCCTACTTGTTTTATATTACACAACCAAGTGTGCTAACACTAAAACACCACATCATCCATGCAGAAGTATGAGAACAGCTGTAGCCACAGCGTAAGTGCCCTTGAACACGCTGAATTTTTCCAGTGTATCACAATTACAGAAACACCTGTGCCAAACAGCTTTCTTCTGATCCTCTATAAAAGTTCACAAAGCCTTCAAATTTTCTCATTTTGTACAGGTCTGTGCTGCCTTGAAGCCAGCTCCATACGTCTCAATATGGGATACCACAGAATTGTTCCTTTTCATGCCTCAAAACATAAAATAAAGGGTACGTGCAGGTGCAGTGCTCAACATCTGATTCTGTTAGTTGACAATAAGGCATAAGACACCACACAGCGATATTCACTTTCTTGATAAATCCTTTTCAACCATTCTACGATTCTATGATTCATACACGAAATTACTCTCAAAAACACATTAAAAGCACAAATATTGTGACAACAAATGTTATCTGTGCCATGCTACTTGGGAAACTCTGTGTTCTAGATTTCTGCAGATACAACTATCCCACAAGTACATGCTAGCTATTGTTTTGTTATGCATCATTCTGGGGGGGGAGATTGTTAAATCATATGTGTACGTCATGGCAAAAGCCTCAGGACTGAATGCATTTGGCTTGGTTGTTATTTTGCAAACAAGTTCCTACGGGTGCATTAGCCTTAGGAACTGCCGGCTAGCGTCTATTAATTTATTTACATTTAAAACTAGCCGAAGTGTCTGTTTTAAAAGGGTCAGAAGAAAGTCACTCTTAGCAGCCATCACAGAAAGCGTGGATGACTATCCTTCAGGCAGAGCTCCAGAAAAGGGAAAGGGAGACGGCAGAAGTCAGTCACCAAGTGACTGTTCACTTGGTGAACGTGAAGTGCTCAGTTCATGGAGAATTGCAGCCTGTAGATAAGCCTGTCTTACGAAAGATGAGGAGTACGTACTGAGTACACAGCCTCCCAAGTCTTAGCTGTCTACAGCCATTCCTAGCTATCGGAAACTCCTCCATGTCCAAAAATTCAGCAAAGTTTTAATAACATATTCATCAAAAAGGTATGATTTTTGCAGTCTTAGAGGGGAAAACTTCCACCATGCCCATTTACATAGCCCACTGTGAAAAGGGTTCTTTTGGTTTTTGGTTGGGTTGTTGGGTTTGGGTTTTTTTCATCCCACTGTGAAAAGGGTTTTTTTTTTGTTGGGTTTGTTTTGTTTTGTTTTGTTTTTTGGGAGTTTTTTGGGTTGTTTTTGGTGATGGGGTTTTTTTCACAGCACGAGCAGATAATAAATGACATTACTACACTAATTCAGGAAGCAATGTACAATGGCAAGCATAATTTGAACCACTTCTGTATTGCTTATATACTGAAGAAAAACAGCTAGATGTCATTGTGTACAGCTCAGGGGAAACATCTGTTCCAAATGCCTTGGTCAGCAAGTAATAAAGAATAATACTGAAAATATTTGAATGCTGTTATGTAAATCAGTGGTATGCCCTCATGTTGAATATTATGTTGTGTTCTGATTACTCCACCTAAGCAAGGATTTAACAGAAATAGAAAGTGACTGGAGACAGCTGATAAGCATGTTACAGCCATGAGAAAGATTCCATAGTCTTAAAATGTTAGGATTATTTAGCTTGGAAATAAATAAAACTAGAAGCCACAGTGCAAGCATACACTGTAAAATAAAGTGGTATGAAGGATGTAAATTGAAGACCCCTATTTTGCTTGCATTTTCTGCCACTTTTCTTATCCTTCATCTGTCTGGTCTATTTAGATGTTGAGATATGAGAAATAGGAACTGTCTATTACTCTAAATTTGAACCATGGCTACCACAATGAGGCCCACAGATGGTCACTAGGCAATCCCATAACAAACAAGAAATTTACACTTTGTCCTCATAAACAATGAAGAGATAAATAAATTTAAAAAGCAGCCCATTTTAAATATTAAAAATGAAGCCCTCCTATAACATAGCCCCAGGTGTGGCATTTTGGTGGCTCATGCAGCCCTGGGAAACATCTTCGTCTCACCCAGGAGGGCAACAGATCTGGGAGCGAGCTGCCCTCTTGCAGGTGTGTCACCCAGCCCTGCGGCAGCCCAGCCTCCTGCCACCTTCAGACACTGCCCTGACACGAACACAGGGTGGCAGGGACAACAGCATGCTTGTCTTTGGCCTTTTTAACTTGCCACTGGACAGCCTGGGATACTGCAAGGGACTGCCAGTGCAGAAAGTGAGGTTGAAGTTCCTCCTCTTCCTCTCTCCACCACCACCACCCTCCCTTGGCATACAGCCACCCTGGGCAGCTCACAGTGACAAAAAGGCAGCATCAAAGCATGGAGCTCCAAATGTTTCCAACTAATACTCCAAACGTTTTGTGTTGTACATTATGTATTTCTCTACACTCCTTTCTGGTTCATTCAATGCTGGAAATGATCAGAGATAAGAATCTAAATGTCTGTGGTCCTGAATTATATGTTTCTAATTCACATTTCCATCAAAATAAGAATTATTTTTAGAATTGATGAAAAAACTTGCTTTACTTAAGTGTTAAACTCATTCCTACAAGATGAAAATGCAGGCAAAGAATTTAGGGCATTCAAAGGGCTTAGACTCTGTGACAGGTCAAAAGCACTGCAGCTACATACAGCAGACAGACCCCCTCTCTGTAAGAGCAAGAGCATCAATGCACGTTTCAGACAGAGAGCTGAACACTAACTGACTACCACGATGAAGAATTTTCCTGGCTGTCACATTATTCCATATTTGTCTGCCCTGGGGTTTCTTGGACCTTTTCAGAGGCTTCTGGCAGAGGTGATCTCTGACAGTCAACTGCACCAAGGCACCAGCAGTCAGCAGCATCACTTCTGTGTCCTGGATACAGAATTGAAACTTCTTTTCTTTCTTTTACCCTTTATCCTTATGTGTGTGAAAGACAGAGAGAAACAAATAAAAGAGGGAAAAAATGCTATCTTTCACATTTTTAAATATCGGAACGCAACTATTACAGGCAAAACATCTGAGATGGGAATCTTATTGGTGGCAGAGATAAAAAATAATCTTCCAGCTGTAGTATTTATGGTTCCAGTTTTAGTTTCAGTAGGTAGGAAATCTGTTCCAGCATCATAAGCTCACTTCCATTTGTTGTCTATTGCCAGCACTGGTACATACTTTTAGTGTGGATATTGTGGATACGGTCTGTGAATACATGTTGGCACTGGTTTCCCCTCAGCCACGGAAACACCTGCCTCCAAGCTAATTTATAATCTGCACCTATGGCCATGGGCCATTTACAAGTTTATTGAAAAAGATCTTGACAAACCATATAGGAAATACCCTGTTCTTTCTCTTCCTGTTCCACATGACATAAGTTTGGCATTAACAAGTCACATTTTTATGTCCAACTTTATAGATTGTTAATAATATGTAAAGATATTTGATATGTAAGATCATAGGTCAAATATTTCTCTCTCTACGCATGCGAGTAGTCCCACAAACTTTATTTATACAACGAGTCTGAGGAAGACAGTCATGCTTAACCTTCTGTGTAATATTATTCTCCAGCATTATGATGCAGCTCTCACCACTACTTACAGTATTCTCATTAACTCTGAAGTACAACGCATGTCCCACTCTTGAGCTCTTCACACTAAATCCTGTAAGATGAAGGAGTTGTCCACACACAAAAAGAAATCTGATAATGCAATAGGATGCCCTGATTCTTCTCACATACAATTGAGTATAGTAAAATACCACATCCCCTTTACAATTTCTGGGTTTAATGTATTCCTTGTCGTTCTACCTAGGAAGGATTATGAAAATCCATTCAACCGCTATTTCCTTGAAAATATTTTTTCCTTTTGTTTACAAATGACTGCAGAGAACAAGTCTGTAAATGAGTCATTGCTTTTGAGTCTACTGTACTCAGCTGGCATACTGTATCTTGGCCCTGTACTAGACCTAGGTGGTTTGTTTTTGTATAATAACATGTAGGTAATCAGGAAGTGGAATCTCCTAGAATGTTTATAAATATCATGAGGAGTCATTATTAAAAGTACCAGGAACAATCCTGTAGATGATACGTCACAGGATAAGCACAGATACATCACGTGGAAAGCACAGAGGAGAAGTTCAGGTTGTAGTAGTTTTACTCCACTAACTTGCATAGGAAAGAAAAGCAGTCCATAAACAACAGAGCAACATAAACAACTCATTCTGATTCAAATCTAGATCCAAGCTGGAAGCGTCTTGGGCTTAGCATTTAGCACTGAGCCCATTTCAGCATAGAACAAACAGCAGAAAGTTTCCACGGCATTTGCAGTTTTACTGGAAATCAGCAGATGGTGCTTCCACAAGGCCCTTTACAAGTTCTACTTAATGAAATATAGACATGGCTAGGTCGTACTGAAATGTTAATTTTAACTGTCATGGCGGGCTGTGCATTGCATCTGTAAAGTCTGTTCATTAACCAAGTTTCTTGCACTTTTTAAATTGCTGACCTACCTGTAAAATGGATTACTTTTGTCAGAAGCTTCAATGTTATGCCTCTACAGACGACAGCATAGGTACCCAGAGTCTGTCGTTCTATGTCCCCTGAACGATAAGAACAAATCGCATAGCTACTTTAAAAGGTTTCTGTGAAATCTAAAAATACTGCTTAAGTTAGATCGAGAGGCAAAGCCCTGCCCAACCCTGAAACGAGTATCTCACCTGAAGAGGAAAAAGAGCTGTGGGCATCAAACAGGGGCTTGGGACAGATAAGAACTGGTGGTAGCACTGCTCTGTTCAGGAGTAAAAGTATCGATAGCAGAGGTGGAACTCCTTGCACAGCCACAGTCTATCTCGATTTCAGGGCCAGCAAGAAAGTTACTCCATGCCTCCACTCACTTGGTTTATATCCCCACCTCCACAGATACCCACCCTTTTCCTCTTCTGCCCCACAGGTGGCAAGTAGTGGAGGAAAACAGCCATGAGGCAGAAGGCATTTTTGCCCTCTTCCATCCCGTGCCACCAAAACTGCTTGGATGTGACAGCAGAGATGCTGTGGAGGGGCAGTATGTTGTTCCCCTCCCTGGCAGCAGGTTCCCTTTCCACTCCCAGCACAGCATGCGGGGGGGTCCTCCCTCACCCAGCTTATCAGACAGACCATCCCAGCACCAGGGGTTGTGTTTTCCCCGCGGCTACCTGCTGCACATTCTGTATTTGACAGCAGAGCTTCAAAATAGCCCAGGACCAAATATTTCATTCATAATTGCACTCAGATTACAACATGCAGGTTTATTATCATTACTGTAAATTTACAGTGACCTAGGACAAAACAAATGAAATTAGTTTCTCAGAATGACACAAGAAGGACCAGCAGGGATTTTCCAGCTGCTATTTTCTATTTTAACCCCAAATCCATCTTTCTCCTTTGCAAATTAACCTTACATGTATAATGTCAGTCCATTTATATCCAATACCCTATTGCTTAGCAGTGGATTCCTAAAGGTATTCTTGCAAAAGCGCTTAACTGCCTAAGGCCTGGGAGAAATAAAACCTGTTTCTTTGGTTCCCAACTATTTCTAATGGGATAAATCTGGCAGCATCTGATTATACCCAGACAGTGGTAACAATAATTTCCTGAAAGCAACTGATCTGTCTACATCAAATTCTGTCTTTCCTTAGAGCAGATACCCAGGGAAAGGAAGCCACTCCAGGAACAACACATGATGTCATCATAGCGGTAAAAGGTGAACTGGTGAAATTTGTGGATAAGGGAGTCAAAAGAAGTAGCTACTGACAACTGGAACAAACAGGAATAAGTCTCATGATCCTGAAGATGTTACTCCACCCACCTACCTAAAAAAACCCTGGAATTTCCACTTTTCTTTCATCTTGGGATCTCTGCAGCTGATTTTTATTTACTTACTTCACAAGGAATTCGGATTAATAAAAGTTTGTTATTTTCTGTTTTCTCCACAAAAGAAGAATGGCCACCAAAGCTCAGAAACCAAAAGCAAAGCAGGTGAGGCTTCATGAGGGAATTTAGAGCAGCCACATGTAATCCTTGATGTGATATAACTGGGCAGAGGCAGGAGATCCAAGAGGGCAGCACACCTCATAGACTTCAGACCATAGGGATCCCCTGGACTTGGTGGGAACACTCTTCCAGGAACACAGCAGAAATGCCCCTCTGGACACCTGCCTGCTAAACGTCTGTTTTCATTCATGGCCTTTCAGGGCGTCAGAGCTCAGATGCAATCAGAGTGGTCTGGGGGAGCATCCCTCATGGCACCCCGTCCGAAAGACACTGGAGACGTTTCCCACGTGCAGCTGAAATCCCACCCTGTTCCACTAGAGGGTTGTGCCTAAAGGACAGCGGCAGTGGCGGGCAGGACAGTGTGCTCTGCCTCAGCGTAGTGCTAATTTGCAGTCTCCAAATGCAGGGGGGCAGCCTCTGATTTACACCATTAATTTTTCTTGCAGGAGCGATTTATGAAGCAGAAGACTCCTAAATGATGTCCTTTTCCCCCGCCTGTGTCTCTGAGCCTTCAACGCTCCCTCGACAAATTTTTCTCAGCCCGAGTTTGCTGCCTATGGAACAAGAAAACTTGCCTGATTGTAAGATATTCAGGCAAAAGAAGGTGCTAAATGATGTCTCTTCTTCTCCAACAGACAAAAGAACTACTTTTTTAAAGATAAAGAACGTTTACAGAAAAAAAAAAAAAATAATTGTTGCAGAAGAGATTGGCTGAAAAAACAGGCCATGCTTAACAACTGAGAAAGTGGTGGGTCCTGGTCTAAAAACAGGCATCACAAAAAGCATGTCACTTTAAGCCAAATATTAAAATATTAAGGAGAAAAAAAAAATCGCAAATAAACCTCTACCGTCTTCCTTCCTTCCCCACACCTACTGATACTTTTATCTGCCATGATTAATCTTTGTGTCAAGTTGTTACTTTTTTTTGACTTGCGGTTGGAATCTGTCCAGGATTTGACCTCCCTTTTCTGTAAAAAGCATATGACTTTAATTCTGAGAAGTCCCAAGTACATTTTGGAGTTTTTCTCATTTTTAAAAAATAAGATTAATACAATCAACACCCTCGTACTGCACTTTGATTAGAATATCCTAGAAATTGAAAAAAATTACCTGCAACTGTCCTGCTGCAGGATAAAAATGATAAGCACGTGCTAACAAAGTTTTTGGGAGGCTTAAAGATCTTAAAAATTAAGTGCATCTTTTAACAAAACAAGGTAAAAATAGTACTTTTATTTCGTTTGTAAGTGGTTCCAGACATTGCAAGTTATATTGCTGGTATGCTGTTATTTTTCTCAAAAGAGTCAGTCACTTTTCTTGCAGTATTGAATTTTGGGATATTGCCAAATAACACACAGAGCCTGATGCTTAAATGACTCTCTTACTGCCTAGATTTGTTACGTCCTCATCTTTGAGATTTTCAGAATGAATTCTGTTAAGGATTTGTGTTTTACTAGTAGCAGGTTACTAAAGCATGCTTCAAAATTCTGTGGATAAAGCATTCACTTGGCTGTGGATGTAGTTTCTTTCCACCTAATGGATGCAAAATTAGTTTTGACTTAAGTTCTCTCAGGAATGCTCTCCTTTATCCTGTTTTCCTTTGTTTTACCAATAGGTGAGCAAGTTAAATGTACATCAAAAGCATCTGAGAAGCATGGAGCTACTGGAATTCATCCTTAGTCCTCAAGAGGTCTCTCTTATTTTATGAATTCTTAGTCAGTGTGGAGTAGTGAACATTGGTTTAAATTAACAAATTTTCAGATTTTTCAGCTTGTTCCTCAAAACCTCCCTTGCTATCTGTTTACTGCTAAGATCCCTTTTTAAAGTATTTTCTCTGCCAAAATACCATGATCACTGACAGAAATCTAATAGCATGAGTTTGTTTTGATTCTCTACAGTCCTCTGTGGAGGTTCTGATTATTCCATTACTTCCCCATGCACTATCCTTTCCCTCCCCTATCTCCTGCCCTCCACCAAAAGCTCGAGTTTCTGTAAATTAATATGAAGAAAAGTGTCTTCTCTGACAATCACATTTCCATAAAGGAGGCCACTTCTGTTATTCTGCTTTCACATCTTTCAAAGCCAGAATGGCCCCATACCTTGCAGGTGTAAATTTCCTAGTTGGAAATTCTAGTGTTTCTACCAAGGACACATTGACATTCTTAAAATGCTAGCTACTGGAATCCAGACATCATATCAGAATCTCAGCTTCCATTTTAAAAAATCTATTTGCAAAATATCATTCTGCAGAAAGATCTGAAAACATGATTGTCATCTCAGAGACCAGAAAGTGGGAAGGAAAGAAAGAGAACTCAATTAAAAACTACTTATTTAAGCTGACTTGTTTAGCCAAACCTCAAAATACACGTACATTCAGGTCACATTGACCCTGGCAATACTGCAGCTCACTGAGGCAAGTAGCTGTTCAAAGCTAAGGCTCGTGAGAACCTCTGGTGAGAGGAGCAGGACCTAAGGCACCGCCTAATTAACCATTACTGCCACATCACCATAGGGAAGCAGGAGCCTGCCAAGACTCTCTCACATTTGTTAGTTTGGCTCCTACATGATGGATAACACTATTACAGCATTCAGGTTAGAAGGAGTCTGGGTGCTCTGATGGATCAACTTTGGACTACACTGTGACTTTTCCCATTTGCTGAGGTGGCTTCCTTTGTATACAAAGCTGGAAAGGAGACTACATTGGTGTCTCACCATCACCATCATGGAATTTCATCTTCCGTTTGAATCCTGTGAAGGATGCTCAAGAAGTCCAATGAGCTCAGCAGGGCATGGTCAATGAATGTGAGGAGGGACCAGAAACAGGCTGAGTTTAGACTTGGAAACAGGCACTTTCAAGTGTGTACAATTAAGGTGGAACTATGAAGCTGGAAATAAGGAATACATGGACCTTGGGCCAAACCACTGTTACCTTCTCCTGCCTTTAATGAACAAAAGTGGCACAAACTTCACAAGAAAACCTCAGATAATTCTTTTGTCTTCAAAAAGTAATTCGACAGTAAATGTAACAGACATAGATAAAAGACAAGCACCTAATACAGACTAAATCCTGAATGTCAGAATTTTATGATGTGTTCATGAAACATTTTTTCTTTTAATAATAACTTTTCCTTATTATTTCACATTTAAAAGCATGGGACCAATCCATGGATTTTTGCATGCATAAATGAGATAAAGGAATACAGCAGCAAGAAAGGATAGCCAGTGGAGATAGATTTAGTCGAGATTTGGGGCTTCTCCCTGCTATTCCACAGGCTACCCATATGTCTTTGGGCACATCATTTTGTGCTTTATTCAGTTGCCTAAACAAAGACATTTAATGTCACTTGAAAAGTCCAAGTCTACCCAGGTTATTCATACCAGGCTAGCAGATGTGATGCCACACACTTCTGGAGCAGCAGCTGGAGTCACACATGATAGGTACACTGTGTGGGTGAATGGTTAAAGCCTTTTTCCTGACTGTATCTCATCTGACATGCAAATGATGTCCATGCTTACTCTTCCTGCTCTCACAGCAGTCTTGTACAATGAAATTGTTAAGAATTAGTAGGTTCAGAGAGTTTGAGGCCCCACAGGTATCAACCTCACTCTTATGGCCAGAGGCAACCAAGGGCTTGGTTGATCATTAGAAGAGGTAAGGGTCAGTGCAGAGACAAAAAAGCAGAAGCTCAAACTCAGGCGTTCTGGACTGTCCTGCAAACCTGTGAATGAACTTGCTACCCTATGCACAGAAGATGGACTATCTCCTCTTTTTCCAGACAGCCAGGGAGGAAGGGAATTTACCATACCCTAAGGACTGGCAGTTTGGATACCAGTCCTTCTATTCATGAGCTCTGGCTCCTCAAGTCATCTCTTGATCAAGTGTAGGAGAAAGTGCATGTGAACTAACCAAGCTAGTGGACAGAACAGGTGCCATGGGGCTCCTCCTAGACCCCTTTCTTGGGGGAGTATTGGGAGGACATAAGCCAGTTTTTGTGCTACTGAAGGGAGACAATTCTCACAGTACGTACTGTGGAACCAACAAACTCCCAGCAGTCCATGCAGGGCCCTTCCTTCAAAAAAAAATGCATGCAATGTGCCCCAAAAGAAAGTGTAAATTACGCTGGGCTCTTCTTCCTTCCCATACTACTAGCTAATACTTGTAGTCATTCCATAAAAGCCTGACTTCAGAATAGGACTTTAGAAGGTCTACAGATATCACTATTTTGCACTGCAATAAGACAAGTCTACAAAGTTACTTGCAGTGCCATTTACTTAATATAGCAAAACACCTTCAATTTGTACTAAACATAAATTTTGGAAATTTGTTGTTGTTTATGTGATAGTAGAAATGTGCTTTGTAATGGACTGAAAATTTTGATGACCTATGAACAGTTGTCATACATGTGTGATGCTGTAACTTTGAAATAAAAATGTTTACGCACTAAGTTGTTTTTATAAATATATTTCATTCATTATAAATAATTATATGCTATTATAAATATATTTCATTAAATAAAGACTTGAAATAATTGCAATAATCATGAGACACTCCTTTCTGTTCATAGAAACAAAGCAGCTCACCACAATTGGGGAAAAAGCTTTTCTTTGCTTCCATCATAGCCGTGACCTTAACTTCTCTAAAATTTTTTGTTACAATTAGTCTCATTTAGATCCTTATTTTTTGCTGAGGGCTCTGTCTAGTTCGTTTGTTTCCTCACACACTATATACCAAAATGTACAACACATGTCCTAGAAGGTGACCTTTGGAGTTTATCAACATGTACCATATAGGACAATTTTGATAATGTCCCAGTAAGCTGCCACTGACTAAACAGCAGTCTAAAATCCATTTGGTTCCATTAATCTGTGAAAGTAAACCATTAAAACCGATCCTCTTCCTTGATGGGCTATAAAGTAAATACAAACCTCACAATAAGAAGTTAATGATCTGTCCCTAACAAGGCTGTAACTTTGACGTACTCAAGCACCTACTCTCTCAGTCTAGAAACAAGGTCCAGTATGTCACCAGATACATGCACTGAGCTGGAAATTGTCCATTTGTTACTGGTTTTGCCATGCTATATTCAGCTTGCCACAGCTGGCTATCGGTACCACACTTAACAGTGACTTTTATTCCATTTAAGCTCCAAGTCAGGATCTACAGTCAAACAAAGCCTTTTTTGGATTAGAAAATTATGTGGCTCCACATATCCAATGTATTAGATGTGCCCTCCACATTAACTTTAATAGATTCAAACTAACAAGAAGAAAAATAAAGTAATGGCAAAAATGAATTGAATTTTCACAGTAGTTATTTACAAACTATGTCCATCTTCACTTTAATCTTGGGTTCAGTCTCCAATCCTGTTCCAGCTGCAGCTGATTGCCAACTGACATGTCTTTTGAAGTCTGCCACACAAAATGTTCCAGACCTTAAAAGTACAATGACCACACATAACCCCTCCATTCCTAAAGCACCATGCTCCTCATCTATAATTTTAACTTAAAAATTTGAAGTTTTATCACTGAGTATGACGTAGCTCCACTTGGCAGACTTGTGGAACTAGAAAAGGCAAATTGCCAGACAAGAAACTGGGCAAGAGCCATTCTGCACTTAGCACATGACTTAAGACAGCCAACAGTGAGCTTAATGCTGCCCCAGCTGAAGTGGCCTTCCAGGGTGCTGTTCTATGGACCACTTTTCTCTTTCCATGCCCTCTCCTATTATGACACTTCTTAAGCCTTTACATGGCAATAGGTTGTCTAGAGCTGGTGATGCTGCCTTTCTGGCATTTAAGCATTCCTTTAAAACAGTAGCATCCTAAAGGGACGTTCAGAGCAGGTTTCCAGCAATAACTACATTTTCTTTTCTTAAGTTTTCAAAATTTCATTTAGCATCAAAATTCCTGCTGCTATTGACAAGACTGCAGTCCCAACATGGGGGAGAGACTTTTTCTGCCCTAGAAATTCCATGGTCTGTGCATGTTTCTAGTTTTCTTCTGTTCTCTGAAATTATATAGAAAAGTACTTGATCAATAGATTAGATCAGTAAAGCAATACATCAGTATACTCCTTTATTATTTTTCATTTAACTTCCTCAGATAGTTAATGATTTTAAAACTTTCCTTAAATTTTTTTCCATTCCTATTTTCTAGTGGAATTTTGTTCTTTTGTCCAAGTTTTCAGTAACCTGGAAAGCTTTCGTAACTTCTTCAGCAACCTGTTTTCATTCCACTCACGCATTAAGCTCATCTTACCACATCACATCCAGTTTGCAATGGATACTGAATAACAAGGCTTGCTGCACTTCCTCTGCTCTGGTTCACGGTGCTGCCAAGACAAGAAAAGAAAATGTCTTTGGAGTGTCTAAGAGAGCTTGTCCTGTTCTGGCCTACAACAAGGGGAAAGCATCCACCGAACTGTAGAGGCATACACAATTCTGTTACTACTCCCTGAATCACCAATAAAGGTAGGAAAGGCGTCAGTTTGGTCTCATGCCACTTATATGTCAATTTTATCTGTCCTAAAGTGTGAATGACACCTGCCTACATGCCCTCTCTACAGTATGAACCAAGCCACAAACAAAGGGAGTTACTAAACCTCCATGGGCTACCAGAAACTTTCCATATTTAAGATCAGATTACCCACAGTCACATGGTTCGATTCTTTCTGCGAATCAGGCTAAACCTTTAGGGTGCCCTCCAAACAGCCTGAGCATCTAGGGTAAAATTGCTCGCCTACAAGAGGACTTCTTGACGATGCTCAATTCCTTCTTTCCACTGACTCACAAGGAGATGTTTCAGAGACCATACCTGTTTCCAGCTGTATTGGTCAAGAGCAATGACAGCTTTTTAGGTGTGACTTGCCTAGTATCTACTGATAGTCAAACTTGCATTCCCTTTGCAGTTTTACCAGTAGTATTTATTAGGTAAAATCCTTACTACCTTTTAATTCAATCCATTGCTCACCACCTGAAAACAGACATCAACTTTTAGGTTAACTTACACAAAAAAATAACTGTTGAATGTACCTGTAATCGTCTAATAAGCACAATACTCGCCAATACCATATAATGCAATTGCTATGTGTAACAGTCTCACTTATGTGTAGGAATACTTTCAGTGTAATAGCATACATATTCATTACCTAATATTAAATTCAGTTAATGTATTTTGGAGCTTAGTTTTATCAAGAATTGGTTTGCTTAATTTTTCATGGAAAAGCCTTGGCCAAATCAAGAAATGAACCTTTGTAATCCAAATTTTTATGCTGCTGTATGCTGAAGAACAGCACATGAAATTTCTACAGAAAAGGCTGTTGAAGGTTTGTACTGCCTTATACTGAAGAAAAAAAAAAAAAAGAATGGGAAAGTTTATAAAATGGAACAATGCAAGAGTGTTCAGAAACCTCCTTAAATCTGGTATCTGAGACACAGAAGAGAGGAAGCTTTGTAAAAGTGTAGTATTCCAGAAACAGACCCTTCTTTTTGTGATAATCAGGACAATTATATGGGAATAAAGGAGATTAAGTCTTCTCTCCTACCAGAAGAGGACGTTCTACCTTTATTTGAGTACTTGCTCTGGGAGAAGCCCGTTGGGTGAGAAACTACACAGGATGATGCGTACATCCAGGACCACAGGAGGGTGTTTGAGTCCTTTTCCTCTCCCTTGAATGTTAGTTTGGGAAATGACAGGATAGGCCTTCCCATCTTCTCTCGCCAAAAATCCAGATCCCTTGCAAATAATCAGCTTTTGCTTGGAGTCCTACCCACATCCTTGGAAAACTTTATGCAGATGTGATCCTTATCGAAGAGAGGGTCCTGAGGTGGTCCATTCTTGATACAAGCAAACACTCCTCCGTTGAAAGGCAGTTCATTGAGGGGAAAAGAGTAAAAGGAAACACATTATACCAGCACAGTGAATACTGACTTACCACAAAATAAATATTCCCCCTACGTATATGTGTGTGTGTATATATGTATGTATGTATGTTAACAGCACGTGACACAAGGTCACGCTTGGGAATTATTTTTCCTCCTACTCAGTATTTTGCTGCAATTTTCCTGAGACCAGCCACCTAATATTTTGGATTATGGGGTCTGTTGTAGCTGCAGCTATATTACAGATAGGACAAAGTCATACATTTTACGTAAATTGAGAGCTAAATCTGAACTTTCCGGACATTTGAGATATTAGTATATATGGGGTTCTTTAAAAGTCTTTATTATTCCAAGATCAGGGCCAGCTGCAAAGATTGGATTCACATCCAAAAACATATATTAAAATGCATACACTTCTTGGTAGAAAGAAGTTTTAAAACCTGCCAGCCTGAGAACAACGCTCTTTTTGTGTGCTGCCTGACAATTCCGTTACAGATCAACCCTATTGTTTTTTGGGTAATTTAAATATGATTGTTGGCAAAGCAGAAAGGGGTGGGGGACTTGCCCAAGGAGGCACATGGTGAGAAAGAAGAGAGCATTTCTGGTTATTACAATATATCCCGGACATGTTGTTACACACAAACCCAATGTTTAGCATTTAAAGAAAAGAAAAACACTAAAAGAAACAGCAGCTGTTTCTATGTGATGTCAGAGAACAGGTGTGATACAGAACTCCGTACCAGCGCAATCGTATCGATCTCCTGATGATACACGCATGGAGCACGTGCGCAAACGTTATCGACCCATCCGGCATCTCATTTCCAGGAACACGGCCCGAAAATGCCCCTCTATAGCTGAAAACATTATCAGGACAAACACCGTATTGGCCAATTACTAAAACACACACACGCACTGAACAGGAAAAGGTGAGCCTGCCCCGGCAGCACGCCCGGGCACCGCGGGCGTGCCGTGCCCTCGCCCTCGGCAGCTGCCGCCGCCGGGACCCCCCCG